>JAJIBD010010978.1:0-29291 GCA_021461705.1 Cryptotis parvus
GAGCGGGCAGCCAGTAACATCTCCATATGACCTATCTCATGCAAGTAGAGCCCAAGGGCATCTGCTTGCTCCAGGAACATCAAGAGCCTCAAATCATTCCATCAGGTTATGAGATGAGGTCTATAATTGTTACTGGTATTTGGAATATCAAATACGACCGAGTAGCTTGCCAGGCTCTGCCGTACGGGTAACAATAAGTACATAAAAAAAAAAAATAAAATGAAAAAATAATTTTTATGTGGCTTTTTGATGTCCATGGGATAGAATAAAAGGTTAACTCAGGGCCTTTTTGAAACTGAACTGGATCATGAGTTTTAATCCATTTTCTGCCAACCTCAGAGGTAGAAGGGAACTTGTTTCCTGATATCATTGGGGGACCCTAGCAGTTCCCAAAAACTATGTGTCAAATTTATGTCAATAAATACAAAGATAGAAGGAAATTTTTTAAAAAAAATCCTGTGTTGATGGATTAAAAGAATCAATATTGTTAAAATGACCATACCATCCAAAGTAATATAAAGATTCTATGCAAATCTCATCAAAATTATGTTCTTCAAGGACATAGAACACTTCTAAAATTTCTATGGAAGCATGAAACTTCTTGAATTGCAAAAAAGAAATTTTGATTAGAAAAGAAAGTGTAAGGCATTGCATTTATGACTTCAAATTATAAAATTTTTAGTAATCAAAAGAAAATGGTATTGGACAAAAAACACTTTTTTAGACCAATGTGAGAGAATTGAGAGCTGAAACTAGGTCATCAGAATTATGAGAAATTAATAACAAAGAATCTAAGGACATTTGTGAGACAAGATAGTCTCTTAAATGCATGATGCTGGTGGATTGAAAGCAGAAACTAGAGACCTATTTACCTTCATATATAAAGTTTAACTAAAACAGTAAACATCATGCCATAATATTTGTCAATAAAAACATAGGCAAAATTCTCAAGATATTGGCATAAGGCGTCTTCAGAGAATTAATTCCATTGTCCGGTGATAATAAAGGCAAAAATAAATAATCGGGACTATATGGAACTAAAAAGCACTTGCAAACTGAGAGAATTTAGAGCTAAAACTAAAATATATTCTACTTTATGGGAGAAAATATTTGTTGTCAAAGATATATGTTGAAAGAGGCTTATATCGCTAAGCTACAACAAACACATAAGCCACTTATAACATTAAGAAACAAGTGGCGGCAAACAGATGGACATTCCAAAAAAAAAATGCTTATGTAAAATGTAAAATAGCAGATGAAAAAATTGTTGGTCATCATTGATTATCAGGGAAGTACAAATGAAAATAACAATGGGTTGCCACATCATACAAGCAAGAAAAGCCTATATTAATACATCTTAACAGTTATCCTAAGGACACAAAACCATAGCCTGAAGGGAATATATATAACCAATATTCATTGCAATGTTTAGTACAATAAAAACAGGGATATATAGAATGAAACCAGATGTTCAAATATATATATGTATATATAATCTACAACAGATAAGTATATATAGCACCATAAATAAATTAAGCAATTAAATTATAATATCCAAAAAGGAATATTTCACAGTAAGAAAATATGAAATATTGAAGCTTTCTGCAACATGAAGTGTTGGAGGACAGGTTTAGCTAACCTGGGAGCTTTGTTGTTTTGCCCACTCCCAGCTTAATCTTATTAAAGCCAAGATTCGTTCTAATGAGACCTCTCTTCTATGTAAACACTGCTAGAGGGTGTGGCAGTTACAGAAGTCACCTTGATTGAATAACTTCCTGACTTATACATCTACTAAGACTTCTGTTTTCTAGATTGGGCACAGTTCCTCTTTATACCCACTGCACCCAGCGTGGGACAGTTAGAATTTACCAGACTACCATCCTGGCTATGTTGAGACTATAGGAAGACTATAGGAAGGATCATACCCTAGTTTGCTCTAAGCAGGCGGAGTGTGACCCTTTCAGTACATGAGAACAAGATACTCAGAATCACCCTGGTGCGATAATAATAAGAAGGACCTTGTGGGTACCATCTAGATTACATGAAGCTCATGAAGTTAAGATGTATTACTTTATAGCAGCCCCCTCTCTCCAGTGTTTTACATAAGAGATAATCTCAGAAGAAGAGATTAGTCCTTGGCATAACCTTTGTTTATACCTGCAATAGGGTGTGGCACTACACTCTGTTTAGAGTTCTTTGTTGACATGACCCTCCCAGTTGTATTACTTTGGTGTATATAAGGGGCTGACTTGAGGCCCCTTCACCTTTTGACTTTGGGCCTTTTTAGCTTTCGGCTTTTGGCCTTTTACCCGTTTTTTGGCTTTTCAGCCTTTTGCTTTTTGGTTTTTGGCTTTTTGCTTTTTGGCCTTTTGCTTTTGGCTTTGGCTTTTTGCTTTTTGGCCTTTTGCTCCTTCTTCTGGGTAGGACTCAGCTTAGGTGAGATCCTCTCTTTGGTGGGAGACTTAGGCTCTTTTTTATGGTCTAAGTTCAGACCAGAGCTAGAGTTTGTTCATTATATTGGAGTGCTGTGGAAGAGCTTTTGTACTATTAAAAGCCTTTTTGGAAATGCACCCGGACTCGTGAGTTTTCATCTGTTCTCCCGGCGTCCTTGGAGGTAGAAGAGAACTTCCAGTCCTGACACTGTCGGGGACCCCGGAGGCGTTCCCCTGACAATGAAGAACAGAAGGAAAGATTTTAAGTGAATAAAAGTCAAAGGGAGAACAAATATCCTATGAACTCATTCATCTATGGTGTATAAAGAAAATAAGATAGACAATGTTGAATTAGAACAAAACCTTGGTCTTTGATTAACAAACTGAGATTACCAAGCAGCGGGAGGGTGAGGGTGGGTCAGGCAGGAAGAGGTAAAATAGCAGAGACATAAGGACAGATACGAGGTAAAGGTGAAGTCACATTGATCATTAACCAGGAGAGTTACTATGTTAGTTTTCTGTAATCAGATTACCTAAACTTTAATAAAATTTAATAAGATATACAAACCTAGAAAGTAAAAACCAACTTGTAATCCTGGGGAATGGAGGGCAAAGACCAGAGAGAGCCAATGTAGGCAGGAACCCTTGACAAAGGAACCTTCATTCATGTTGGTGAGAGTATAAAACAGTTCGTTTATTAAGAACCATATGGCGACTTCACCAAAATTTCAAAGCAAATCTGCTGTGTGACCCTGTAATTCCATTGCATTTTGGTCTATCCCAAGATGAGAAAACAGTGGAGTCAAAAATATGGGACTGAGCACTAAGCTGAGGACTAGCTCTTGAACACCACTAAAGTGTGATCCCAAATCAAACAAGTAAAACTCTAAGTTAATGCAGAATCTAATGACAAACCCTTTGACTATGAATGCATAATTGAGGTCACTAAGTGAGAGAGAAGAAGCTAGATACAACTCGAAGGGCACCAGGACAGTGGCAAAGGGTCTTGGGCACTGTGGCAGTGGGATTTTGTACACCATAATCAGGCACATATGCACTGTGTAACCATGTTCCCTTGACTACAGTATACAAGAAGAGAGAGTAACGCTACGTGTAGAATATGAATTTTTTCTTTGATAAGAAAGAGACATAGAATAACATATTTGTGTGTGTGTGTTTGTGTGTGTGTGTGTGTGTTGGAGGACATGTTCAGCTAATCTGGGAGTTTTGTTGTTTTGCTCACTCCCAGCTTAATCTTATTTAAGCCAATGTTCATTCTAATGAGACTCTCTCTTCTATGTAAACACTTCTAGAGGGTGTGGCAATTACAGAAGTCACCTTGATTGAATAACTTCTGACTTATACATCTACTAAGACTTCTGTTTTCTAGATTGGGCACAGCTCCTCTTTATACCCACTGCACCCAACGTGGGACAGTTAGAATTTACCAGGAGACTACCACCCTGGCTACGCTGAGACTAAAGGTAGACTATAGGAAGGATCATACTAGTTTGCTCTAAGCAGGCGAGTATGACCCTTTCAGTACATGAGAACAAGATACTCAGAATCACCCTGGTGCAGATAATAATAAGAAGGACCTTGTGGGTACCATCTAGATTACATGAAGCTCATGAAGTTAAGATGTATTACTTTATATCAGCCCCTCTCTCTCCAGTGTTTTACATAAGAGATAATCTCGGGATTAGTCCTTGGTGTAACTTTTGTTTATACCTACAATAGGGTGTGGCACTACACTCTGTTTAGGGTTCTTTGTTGGCATGACAACCTCCCTATTGGGTTACTTTGGTGTATATAAGGGGGCTGACTTGAGGCCCCTTCCCTTGCCTTTTGGTTCCTCAGCCTTCAGCTTTTGGCTCCCTGCGGCTTTGGCTTTTGGCTTTTGGCCTTCTTCTTCCCTGTGGGATCTCGCCTTGTGAGCGTTTATTCACCTTGGAAGTTTTTACATGTGGTGGTCGCCATCTTGGCCTACACGTGGCTGGGGTTCCTAGCCTGGAATCCTAAGCATCGGGTTTTCCTTTTGCTGATTTGTATGCCTGAACCTGTGATAAGTAAAGCCTTTTAAAACCGCATCGGATTCCTGAGTGTTCATCCATTCCTCGCCTGCTTCGGAGGTAGAAGGGAACTTCGCTTCCCGGCACTGTCGGGGACGGCGGAGCGCCACATGTATGTGTGTGTAATGGTGTGTGGGTGGGGGAAAGTGGCCTAAAAGTAGCCTTTCAAAAGATATGCTCCTTCCTACAAATTTTATTTGAATAAGGTTTGTAGATGAGATTATGCTGAAGATCTGGAGATAAAAGGGTAATTCTGGATTCTCAAGATAGGTACTAAATATCTTAAGTGTCCTTATGAGAGGGAGGCAGGGGGAAACTTGGCACAGATACAGAGAATAAAGCAGTTTGGGGACAGAAGCAGGCAGCAGTGTATTGTGGCAACAAGCCTCTGAAGCTATCAACCCCCAGAAAGTAGAAGATGCATAGAGTTAATTCTTCCCTAGAGGATTGTAATGCATGGCTCTACGGACACTCTCATTTTTAGACTACCTCCATAACAGTGAGTGGATATATTTACAAATGTGTTTTAAGTCATCTAGTTTTTGTAGTGATTTTTAAGTAACCCTGGGAAACTAATACACAGGAATTAAGTATTGTGTAATATCAGAAGCAATGAAGGAAATAGAGGATGTCATTGCCAGGTGTTCTGTGTTCTTTTTTTCAAATAAGAATTAATCATGTCTTCTCCATAAGTGACAAAAAGAAAAATTGTTTAGGAACAGAGGTGTGCAAATACATAATAAAGTGTGTCTGAGAGTAACTCAGTGATTGGAAATAGTGTATGCACAAAGTGTTTATTGTCATCTTTTGAAATGTGATGCTCATTGCCAGGGATATAAATAAGCAGAGAAGGCACCTGAGCTGATAGGGTGTTTACCTTGCCGAAGGCCGTCAGCCCGGGTTCTATCCCTGGCACATCCAGGAGTAATTCCCTGAGTGCAGAGCCAGTAGTAACACCTGAGCATCACCGGATGTGATGCCGCCCCTAAAAAAAAATGAACAAAAAAATGCATTCACTCCATGCTTGTTAGAGTTCAGTGACTAACCGGATGTTCTGACAGGAGCTAGCAAAAACAAGTCAGGACTCTTAAGAAAGTGATATACAAAATGAAGGAACTGCAAATACTGCACAGATATTTCACTCTAAGAACTGAGAATTTGGGGGAATGAGGGCTCTGTTGAACACTTGTTGGTATTAATTGTTACTTAGTACAGGGATAGTACCTGCTTCCTATGCCTGAGTGCAAAGGAAATCCAAGAAGTTGATTTTAACTCAATGTGTCAGTGAGAAATAAAATGACTTATTCTTTTCATAAAAATTGGCATTTTGGTTTTCTTCTCTTGTAGTTCTTTATCTAAACTGCACTTAATTCTCACAAAAAAAAAAAAGTTTTGGGATTACAAACAAGCACAAAGTAACTGAGATAGCATCATTATTTTGATGGTAATATTGATGATATCATAGGGTTATAAGTATATAAAAACTCATCAAAAAATGTGTGCTTATTCATGTGCAGTTAATATATTTATTTTTGTTTCATAAAGCACTAATTTTTTAATCAGTTTAATTATAATTTAACAATATATATTATTTTCAATTATGGCATTTAGTTTATATATTCATGACAAATGTTAATGCATGTCTATAAAATTTTATATTAAAGATTATATTTTATCTTCAATTATTAAGTTGCTAGGTGAAAACAGTTATAGTTCAAATTACATAGTTGAGGGTTATATATAGGTTGGAAATTATAGGGTATTTGGTGTTATGTTTCTGTAACAGAAAATGGATAAAATTTCAATAACAATCACTTGATTTATTTCTTAAGCACAACAATGTCACCAATAATTTTAGGACTAATTTCTATAAGTATTCTCTAATTTATTTTGATTATTATAATATTTAACTTGATGATAAAATATTGTTCTTGGTATACCGTTCTATCAATTTTTATAATGTTGTTTCAATCATATAATTATGTTTCAAATTTGTTTTTTTGTCTATCATTTCTCAGAGCCCTTTGGTATTTTATATTTTCTATTCTAGGTCTTCCTTTCAAATGTTACACCTATTAATCTCAGCCTTCAATAGCTAATATATACTGCTGATTTGCACATTTTTGTCCCTCTGTGGTAAATAAAATGACCCATTATCCTCACAATGTTGTTGATAATTTGTATTTCTTCTTTTGGATTCTTTATAATCATTCCATCTAATTGCCCTTTTGGAAATATATTCAAGTTTAAGAAGTATACATGACTATATTTAAGGAAACACAGAATACCTGAGGTATTCTAGATCACTAGACATCCCATTGTTCATCGATTTCCTCGAGCGGGCACCAGTAGCATTTCCATTTGTCCCTATCATGTGCCAGTGTAGTCCAATGGCATCTGCTTGCTTCAGGAATACAAGAGCCTCAAACCATTCATTCAGAGTCTTGACAAAGAAGTCTGACCATCTTGTAGGTGGCGGGCATGTGATCTTTTGACATCCCGTGGGTTCCACTCAGTAACGGCTCTAGTCCAGCGGTGGTCTCCAAATCACATTACATGTCCAGCCTCCCGACCTCACGTATTACTCACTCTTAAATAGGGGGGAGGACTTAAGCATAAAACAAACTGAAATTATTTTCCCTACTGGTACTATTTTATTTTCTCTATACCCATTAAAATAGATACTTTTATTAAGAGAACATTGGGCTATAATAACTTAAATGTTTATGTTATGGCAGTATGATGTTACACCATGTCAATCTCTTGAAGTGCCAATACGCCTTCACTCTGCCCTTTCAATCTAACCCTGCACTCTTCTTGATGTCCCCACCCTATGCACAGATTCTAAGGAACTGTTTTCATTGGACATTGCTCTCTTGCTTTGTTTCCTTCAATTCAACATACGTGAATAAATTTATCTGCTATTTGTCTTTTTCCATTCTCTTATCTGAGAGCAGTACCCCTTTTTATAATTATGCAGCAATAAATTATACTTCAATAAAAATGGGAGTTTTAAAATTTTTTTCTTCAAACTTTTATTTTATTAAAGCACTGTGAATAACAAAGTTATTCATAGTTGAGGTTTTGATACACAATGCCCATCACTATTTCCACAACTAGTGTCAACTTCCATCCACCAGTGTTCCCAGATTCTCTCTCCACGCAACCACTCCAGCCCTAGCCTGTCATATTGACAGGAACCTTTCGTATTTGGTTATTAAAGTTTGGATCTTATGAACTCAGAGTTGTTGACTTTGTGGTTTGGAAACGTAACTCTATAATTCATTAATATCACCATATACACCATATACATATTTAGAATACATATATATGCTCCACTGCGTATTGTTGAACCTTTAGTTTGATTCTAAGTCTTAACTATTATACTGAGTGCTGCTGTGAGTGCATATGATCTCTTAAATAAATGCTTTTATATCCTTGGGTAGATACTCAAAAGTAGAGTTGCTGGGTCAAGTGATAGGGTAGCTCACTGAGAACTGTCAGTGAACTTTACATGAGGTAAGTTTACTGAGAATTCAGCCATGCTATTTTCCATAGAGGTAAAATAACTTGGTGATTTTTTTTAAAGAAATCAAAGAATTTTGGAAGGAGGAAAGAGAAAGAAGTGCAGATAAGAAAAGGGTATAAATGATATATTTGTGAGATATATAAATGATATATAATGATATATAATGACTCGCAGACATGGGGCAGAGCTGCTACTGGCTCTCCTGTGACTAGCTGCTCACGAGGCGCCGGGAGGGATGGTGGGTTCTAGCCCTGGCCCACCACCCCAGCAGAGCCTCCCAACAAGCCAGACGACCCCCCCACTCCACGAGGGCCTCCATTTTCCACATCCGGACTTCTTTCTCGTCCAGACTTCCACCCAGCAGACCAGTCTATCAGTACCCGGCTCGCGCTGCCTCCAAGCGGCGCGGTTCATCAATAAATGCTGGACTTAGAGATGCCTACAAGAGTATGCTACCTGCACAGAGCCTGGCAAGCTACCCGTGTTGTATTTCATATATATGCCAAATACCAGTAACAATTATAGACCTCATTCTGGAATGGATTGAGGCTCTTTATGTTCCTGGAGCAAGCTAGATGCCTTGGGCTCTACTAGAATGAGACAGGACATATGGAGATGTTACTGGGGCCTGCTCGAGCAAATCGATGATGAACGGGAAGACAGTGACAGTGATAAATGATATATTTATTACTTGTAAGTAATAACTCAGAACTCTCACAAATATATAATTTAGATATCCCAGATCTAATACAATATTGAAGAAAAATAATATTTGAAAAAAACTAAAAAGTGACACAACCTAAAAATGAAGCATCAAAATCCTAGTTTGATTAATGACTCACAGACATCGGACAGAGCTGCTACTGGCTCTCCCTGTGCCCAGCAGCTCACGAGGCACCCTGAGGGGATGGCAATTTCCTAGCCCTGGCCCGCCACCCCAGCAGAGCCTTGCAACAAGTCAGATGACTCCCCCAACTCCATGAGGGCCTCAATTTTCCACGTCTGGACTTCCCCTTGTCAGAACTCCACCTGGCCGACCAGCCTATCACAGCCCGGCCTCGAGCGGCCTCTCTTGCGGCTGTAAGGTTCATCAATAGAATCTGGATTTAGAGATGACTACAAGAGTATGCTACCCACATGGCAGAGCCTGGCAAGCCACCCATGTCGTATTTGATATGCCAAATGCCAATAACAATTATGGACCTCATTCCCATGACCTGATGGAATGGTTTAAGGCTCTTTATGTTCCTGGAGCAAGCAGGTGACCTTGGGCTCTACTTGCATGAGACAGGACATATGGAGATGTTACTGGTGCCTGCTCGAGCAAATCGATGATAAACGGGGAAGATAGTGATACATTGTTTTTATTAGTTGTGTGCCTACCACATGACAATATTTCAATTTTACGTGTTTTTAATAAATAAACTTAACTTTTAGGAGGTTTAGGGTCACATGAGAAAAAGTCCTATTATTTCCCATATATACTCTAGGAACTGCAAGGCACCAACCTCTATTAATACCTTACACTACAATGGTATATTTGTTATAATCAGTGAACTTACATGAATATCTCATTTTAAGCCAAAGTCCATTGGTTACCTTAAGACTCACTATCTCGTATTATATACATACATTGTCCACACACTCTTGTCCCTCAGGTATTACAGGTGTGACTACGGTGCCCACCTGCATTGACAGGTGGCAAACAGGAGTAAGGCTTGTCTACAACTAGGTCTCTGCTCCGTGGGCCCTGGATGGTTGATGGTCTGACATAGAAAAAAACTGGGCCCCTTGGGATGAACCCAGAGCCACTGCAGAGCCTGACAAGCTATCCGTGGTGTATTCAATATGCCCAAAATAGTAACAATTATGGACCTCATTCCCAATGAATGGAGACATTACTGGTGCCTGCTCAAGCAAATCAATGAACAACAGGAGGGCAAGTGACAAGTGATTCTCCACACTTTGACATAGCTATGATAAATATACATCATTGTAATATCATAATCAATAGTTTAACTTGTATCATTTGTCTTACCGTTGTTCATCAATTTGCCTCAAGCGGGCACCAGTGACATCATATGTCCTGTCGCAAGCAAGTGTAGCCCAAGGGCATTTGCATGCTCCAGGAATAGGAATAGCCTCAAACCATTCCTTCAGGTGATGAGAATGAGGTCCATAATTACTACTGGTTTTTGGCATGTCAAATAAAATGCGGGTAGCTTGCCAGGCTCTGCTATGTTGGTGGTATATTCTCAGTAGAAGGTTCTCATCTCGAGCATTTACTGATAAAACTTAAAAGGGTAAGATCAGGTTTCTCTTGGGTGGAGCTCTGAGGAGCTAAGGAGTCTAGATGTTGAGAATGACTGATCTCATGATGTGTGAGATGCTCTGGCTTCTTGCTAGGGTTATTGGTATATCGGTTATCAGCTAGAACCTGTCTAGAACTGTATATAGTGTATAAATGGGAAGGACCTGATCCTAAAATCTAGTACTGTCTAAGACTGTCGTGCAGTTGGCGCTGATGGAGCTGTGGGGTCTGGCATGGGTCTCTCTTCCAGGGTAACTGTCATGGAGGTGGAGGAAAGGGCAGAGGAGCCCAAATCCCTGCTCCAAGTTCGGCCAGTGTGTCCCCTCCCCACATGTGTGGGCAAACCCTTGGAGCAGTGTTGGACTCGGCCAGGGGCTGACCGAGCCCATTACCAGGAGGTCAGCTCCATTGGTTTGCTTCCCACATGGGGCCAAGTGGTGCAGCTGTGGGTCTGGAGTGGATGGGTCTGGCTCTCTTCCAGGATTGCTGACGGAGCTGTGGGTCTGGCATGGGTCTCTCTTCCGGTCTAGCTGGCATGGAGGTGGAAAAAAGGGTGGAGGAGCCCCAAATACCCGCTATGAGGGCCGCCATTTTCCACATCCGGACTCCTCTCTCCTCAGAGCTCCACCCAGCAGAAGAGCTGATCACAGCCCAGTTTATCAATAAATGCTTGAGTTTTGAGGTGACTACAAGATTATCCCACCCACTCGGCAGAGCCTGGTGAAGCTACCCATCTCGTATTTGACATGCCAAATACCAATAACAATTATAGACCTAATTCCCATTACTTGATGGAATGATTTAAGGCTCTTTATGTTCCTGGAGTGGGCAGATGCTCTTTGACTGTCTCGCATGTGACAGGATATATTGAGAGGTTATTTGTGCCGCTCGAGTAATCGATGATCTACGGAAAGTCAATGCTACAATTCCCTCAAAATCCCAGGAGATACAGACATTTTGCAGTCTTCAGTTTTCCCCATCATGTAAAATAGTTGGAATTACAAAGTAAATATGCTTTTGAGGTTGTGTTTTTTTTTTCTGTTTCTTTCACTTTTTTCAGGTTTTGATAGATGATTTCTTTGGAGGACAAACATTTGTTATCTCTAAGTTAATTTATTCAGTCACCTACTGCATAACTTTTGATTATTTACAAGTTTTAGAAATTATAAATTGAAGCACAAACATCAATGTTTAAGCGTGTATGTGGGCCATGAGCTTTCAAATAAAGGCATATTTAGTTTTATAAGAAATTGAAACTGATAAATGTATTAGGACAATGTCCTGTTTCATAAGATACTACTATCTTCCAAAATGCCTGTAAATACTTTTGATATATAATGGCCCATCACCTACTCTACTAATAGATAAAGTAGGTGTACAATGCCCCATCTCTACTAATAATAAATTGGTTCTATTCCAATGTTCCACATTCACATATGTATTTGATATTGTCTGGGTTTGTTTATCCTAATGCATTATTTCATTTCTTACGTCCATAATGAGATCAATGATGTCAGCCAGACTTTCACATGCTCTTTACATACATCATCTTTGATAAGACAGTTCTATTTTCTTTCTTTATTCCTATTTTGTTGACCATGTTTCCCCCCTTTAGAAGCAATAGGCATTATTTTGTGAAATTCTTTCTCTTATTTTGCAGCATACCAAAGCTCTTTTTAATGTCTTCCCTAGAGTTTGCAATATATATTTGAAACCAGTTCAATCTGTCAAATAAAACTTAAGAGATAATGTAAGTATTTCAACAAAATGCTTCTAATTTTTGCCTTCCACTTGTATATTACAGATGATTCATTCCAGTTACACAAAAAGGAAGCACAAAACATAAATAATTAATAAATACTATTTGTGTAAATATAGTGCTACTTTTATCTTTGATGAAGATTAAATATTAGATCAATTGAGACTATAAAAAACAAGCTTTTATTTTACCTTCTTTTATTCTTTCTTTGATGATAGTTCTTTATTTAAAACATGGCTCCTGACCCATATAATTCTTTCTTATTCCTGAAGAACTTTACAGTTTTTTCCTTGAAAAGTGGGTTATTGAAAACAAATTTGATCAGCTATAGTTTGTTTGAAAAACTGTTGTTACTCCTTCACTTTTGAAGTTTTTTTTTCTCACATTTTTAAGTTCAGTATTAAAGTTTGGTCATCACTTGGTGAAATAATTTTCTTATTATTTTAAATATTTAGCTCTTCTAGTTTACATGTTGTTGACGAAGTTGGCTATATTATTATTATATTATTATTATTATCCATTTTTATTATATTGGCTTTAAGTACACACTCTGCAGTGATCCAGGCTTACTCCTAGTTCTGTACTAAGAGATTACTTCTGATAGGGTTTCCAGGTATAGTATCAGAGATGAAATCTGGTCAGCCACAAACAAGGCAAATGCCTTAATCATGGAACCATCTGTGAGGCCCATTGGCCATAATTCGTTTTTAAAAATGTTTTTATTATACCATAGTGAAACATACAGTTACAAAGGTGTTCATAATTGGTTCTTGGTAATACAGTATACCAGCACCCATCCCTCCACCAGTGCCCCATCACCACCATCAGTGTACCCACATCTCCTCCCGCCCACCCCCAAGCTGCCTCAGAATCAGGTACCCCCTTTTCCTCTCTTTCTCTCTCTCTCTCTCTCTCTCTCTCTCTCTCTCTCTCTCTGTATCTCTCTCTCCCCCTTCTTACACATTGTGGCTAGCCTTGCAGACATTTAGGGTTTATCATGTAAGTCTCTTTTGTGTATATTTAATGGTGAGTTCTATTCTGAAATTACCATTTCCCACACTCAGTAAAACACTGGTATATATTTACATCCCATTAATGAATGCAGTCATTCCTATCTATCTTTTTTTCTTACTTGGCCATAATTCTTATATTTGGTCTTCTGTAGATAAAAGACTGTACCGTTTTATCTTCTAAATGTTAAACATGATGTCTAAGTCTAATTTTTTATTCTAAGTATACTATTATATATATAATAGTATATATTGCTATCCTGTGCAGTGGTTTGTGATGTTTCCATGTCAATGGTTTGGCATGTGACTTTAATTTGGGAGAAAGTCAGCTTTTTTATTGCTTCAAATATTACTTGCTTTGTTTTTTCTCTCTTTAATTTTCCTCTCATTTTACTTGATCACTTGATCACTTGACTTCATGTAGTTCATTGATTAACATCTCCATATGTCCTGTCACATGCGAGATAGCCCCAAGGGCATCTTCTCACTCCAGGAACATAAAGAGCCTCAAACCATTCCATCAAGTCACGGGAATGAGGTCTATAATTGTTATGGTATTTGGCATGTCAAATACGACATGGGTAGGTTGCCAGGCTCATTTTACTAGAAGCACATTTCTTATTATTCTGATCTGTTAATCCATATTTTTACCTGCTTTTCTGTTGATTACCCTTTATTCACAGCCTTTTCTCCAACTTGCCAGCCCTGGGTTTTGCATTGCACATGAAATGTTTATCTTTTCGGTATGCCCTTTGCATATTCTCATGCTAAATCAAAGACCTTATGTATAGAAACAGGTAGACAGTTAAGGTTATGCATTTGTGATATAGGAGTTATTTAACTCTGAAATAATTACTCCTGATCATCCATCTTATTTCCTAACTTAAAATCTCAGTTGCCCTTACATTGATTCTAGTTCCTTACACCCCAAAAGGAGAATCTCATCTCAGGACTAGATGGACCCAGGACAAGTCGTGAGTAAGCTACCCTGGACTGGCGTGTGAGGAGCCGAGAGAAGACCACCATGCTGATATGTCCCTCAGATATTCAGCCGGGGTCTCCATTCCTTGGAGAACTTTGTGACCATCCCCATAACAGCCAGCTACCACCTTTGCTATGTGAGGCATTGTAAAACCCTAACCCCTATCCTGCCTGTCCCTGTAAAGCACGTTCCATTCCTTATATGGAAATAATGAACATTTGCCCATTTCTCCTCCAGCTTACTGTAGGTCACATCCTCTTCCAGCCCCTTTTCATGTATAAATAGTGTGAACTGCTCAATAAAGACGAGCGCTGGATCAACCTAGGTGACTCCTTCTCTTTCTGCTTTCTCATTCAGGTCGCGTCCCCCCTCGAGATTTCCCCCAGTTGAGTCCTACCCTGCGGGTTTAGGCGGGACACTGGCCTGGATATAGGATAGACTAAATGTCCAGAGCAATATAACCAGTTAAGAGTAGAGTCATGGAAAAACTCTGTCATGACCAAAAGATAAGCAACTAACTGATTAAGGAACCTGTTAAGGTTTGGAGAAAAGGAAAAAAAAAACCTGAGCAGAGGAGGGGCTGTAGTCTGGAATATATAATGAGATGCTCCCAGGAATAGCCACCCTGTAAGCTTACTCCCGGGTTTAGATAAATGTCTATATAACTTACAGAGTTTATACAAAATGAATAGAAATATTATTAAGATGATGTTTAGCAGATAAGGAAAGAAGAAAAAAACATTCTGGGATTCTGCCTTTTTGTTTGGGGCAGGGCTATACCCCCAGAAGATGATCCATCTCTGGGGAAAGTCCTCTAGTTTGCCCTAGAAAAGAGGACCTTTTGTTTCCCCAAACCTCATTGTTTAGGAATTAAAGTTCATTACCTCTTGCAACTCCCATCCCCCAACCTTTTTGTAACGTAAATATATAACTAGTAGACTTGAGGTGCCTCGAGTGAGGTGGAGTCTGACTGAGTGAGGAGAGATTAAAAAGAAAAGAGCTTTAGACTTTTTAAGAGTCTGTGATCTTATTCCTTTATCTATAGGTGCTTCTGTGTGTGTGGGGGAATGGTTGGTTCGGTTCCCAAATGTGCCCCAAATGTGGTCCCAATATCTGTTGGGGAGCCTCTATGAGCCCCAACACTTTTCACTCTTAGAAGTTAATATCACTAGAGTCCCCTAGGCTGAGATTCTTATTCCCTGTGCTTACTTACCAATAAATTAAAAATTTATTCAGTATTTCTTGTTTTTGTATCTTTAATCTCCTTATTTTATTTCATTTCATTTCATTGTATAAGGAATGGTCTCCCAAGCTCTGCTCCGAAGGCCTGAGAGCTCCCTCCAAGTAATTCTTGCCTAACGGGCTCATAATTCAATACAATTACCTGAGGATCAGGTGTTTCTTGGCCTGTGGTGTGTGGTGTCAGTTGTGCTCCAGGGTCTTCAAGAGAACTGAGCAATGCTAGTGGACAATGTGGTTCCAGGGAGTGCATTGGGGGTCAGTCATACACAGACATGCACCTTATGTCCTATACTATCTTTTTTGTCCCTTTTATCATACTCCCCCATGTTAGAATTTCTACTTCTTTATGAAATTAGTTTTCTCTTCCTACATAGTTTTGTACATTTTTCCATTAAAATCTTTAACAGATTCATCACAGATTTTTTTTGAAAATTCACCTTATGATTGAAAGAGGAAGCCTCAATTTCCCACTACCCATGGGAGAGGAAGCCGGTTTCTTCTTGCCAGATGCTTCATCTCTTCCCATTCCCTAACATATACTTCATTCCTAAGGTCCTTTCTTAACATAATGTTAAGGTCCTTTCTTAACATTATGGGAATTTTGCAGGCCCATAAAATTCTCCCTTGAATCTTAGGCTCACAGGAAGCCCACAAAGCCTGAGACAAATGGGAGGAAGGACACACCAGTAACCTTCATCCTCTGTAACTCTTAGAAATGTAAAGATCCCAATTTCCATATAAAAATTTCTTACAGGGAAGAGCCATTACCTGTAACTTCTTTGCATCCTCTGTACCATCGGTTAGTTGATAAATTCACACAGAACCTTTAAAAAAGGACTTGAAATCCCCTTTTTTTAATTTAGTCCTATACTAAGTTCCTCCCCTCAAGGGAAGTTCCTTTCTTTTCTCGTTTACTTTCTAATAAATTTTTTCTGATTTCCAATTCTGAGTCTAAGCATCTTTATTATAAAAAATATTTTCATTCTTCAAAATATTGAAGAACCTGGGAATCATGGATCTAACACAGAGAACAGCAACTGCTGCTTCTGCTTCACCTGCATCATGATGATTATAACATTTCTGCCATATAAGAATCAAGTGTGGATGCTTGTTCAGTCTTTTTAAAGTGTGTATTCACCTTAAGAAACCCAAAATAGCACAGGGGTTAAGACACTGAAAACAGTTCTCCAAGCACTGGCAGAAGTGATCCCTGAACATGAACCAGGAGTATGTCCTAAGCAACACAGGATGTGGCCTATTTATAAAACAAAATAAAATGTAGCGTGTTTTTATCTAGTACAACTTTTAGTTATTTGTTGTGAAAGAGTTGGCCACCCGGAAGGGGTGACTGACTGGGGAGTCTCGGAACGCCACACCTACCGAGGAAAACTCTGAGACCAGGTCTTAGTGCAAAAGCAAAGGTTTTTATTAATATTGAGTATACCAGGGCTCATAGCATGACCACAAAGCAGTCAGCAGCTAAGAGCCGGAGCCCTTCCAGGGAGGATCTTTTAAGAGATAATTCCCGCTGCTACAGAAAAGCCAGCGCATAACCATCCAATAGATTTAAAATATTACATCAAGGTCTGTGTGCAGGCAGCCAATCACTTTGTACCAAGTAACCATCCCTACCAATCAGACCATATTTAATACTTCTTTTCTATATTTGATGTGGCTAGACACATGTGTGGAATCATGGGTCAGCAACAGCTATGCATACTGCAGGAATGCAATTCAGGCAATTCAGGTCAGATAGCAGGTTCTGGGCGGGGTCTCATAATCTCTAACAGGAATTTGTTCTGGGCCTTTTGTAGATAACAGAATGAAAAGGTTACTTCAAGATGAAAAGGTCACTCAGGCCCCTAAATTAGTAACTTTCCATGAGTAGGCCTGCCCTGGTTAGGAAAAGGGTAGCTGCTCTCTTTCAGTTGAAAGTTGGATGTGTTTTAATAGGTCTTGGTAATGTGCTTAGAAGCTTAGCAGAAGATGGGTATTCTAGTGATGAGATAGCTCTGGATATTTGATAGTATGTATGGTGAACCTGACATTAAGAGAGAGATATTAGGCTCCTAATCTTAAACAAAGAGACTTACATGATAAACCCTAAATGTCTGCAGGGCTAGCCACAATGTGTAAAAGAAGGGGATAGAGATGCAGAGACAGAGAGAGAGAGAGAGACAGAGAGAGAAAGAGGGAGAAAAGGGGGTACCTGCTACTGAGGTACCCCCTCAGTACTGCTACTGAGGTATGCCCGAGGATGGACGGGAGGGAGTGTGGGTATACTGGTGGTGGTGATGGGGGCACTGGCGGAGGGATGAGTACTGGTATACTGTGTTACCAAGAACCAATTATGAACACCCTTTTGCAACTGTATGTTTCACTGTGGTATAATAAAAATTTTAAAAAATAAAAAAACATTCTATAACGTTAATTACAGAGAATTTTTAAATAAAACACTATATTTATTTTATAACATGAGTGAGCATCTGCCTCTAAACTGAACTTCACCAGTGGTTTTCATTTCTTTTTCTTCCTTTGGTGGGATAGGATGATTCAAAGAATTAGGATTATTTTTTTCCTTTCTTCTTAGGAAAACTTAGAACCAACTGGAATTGAATTATCCTTTGCTCTACAGATAAATTATGCACTGATAAAACCTTATATGATAGGACACTGATGAAATAGTTTCTCTTGAATTCAGATCTTGTTAACAACAAATGCCCCATTATGTTTTTAAATGATTTCTTATTTCTTCTAGGAACAAAAGTTTTTTTTTTTTTTTTAATTTTCCATTCTCCACCATAAAAGTAAGTTTTGGTAGAACTGGAAGTAAAATTCACAAAGAACTCTGATCTTCTTGGGAGTTTTCCACTGTTTTCCCTTTTGTTTGTGTGTTTGGTTTTATTTAGGAGCCACATCTGCTATATTAGGCCATAGTCCCTGCTCTATAGCTAAGTGTTAATCCTCTACAGGGTTTGAGGTCACAGGTTGTAAAAGGCCCATGCTCTACCAGTACACTATCTTTGTGGCCCCATCCTATCTCAATCTTAACCAAATTAAAACTCCAAAAACTCAATTATTGTGATTCCTGTTGCCCTACCCTGTTGGGATGCCGTCGGGGGTCCCCAACAGTGTCAGGACAGAAGTTCTCTTATACCTCCTAGGACACCAGGGGAACGTATGAAATCCTCACGAGTCCAGCAAGAGTTCCAAAAGGCTTTTAATATTACAAAGCTCTTCCACAGCACTCAATATAATAAATGGAACTCTAGCTCTGATCCGAACTTAGACCATACTAAAGAGCCTAAGTCTCCCACCAAAGAGAGAGAATGTCACCCGAGAGAAGTCCTACCCAAAAGAAGGGAGCAAAAAGTCAAGGAGCAAAAAGCTAAAAGCCGAGGAGCCAAAAGCTGATCACCTTATATACACCAAAATAATCCAACAGGGAGGGTCATGTCATCAAAAGAACTCTAAACAGAGTGTAGAAGGGAGCATTACCAAACCCTATTGCAGGTATAAACAAAGATTAGGTCAAGGACTAATCCCGAGATTATCTCTTATGTAAACACTGGAGAAAAGAGCTGATATAAAGTAATACATCTTAATTTCATGTGCTTCATGTAATCTAGATGGTACCCACAAGGTCCTTCTTATTTATTATCTGCACCAGGGTAATTATGAGTATCTTATTCTCTGTATACTGAAAGGGTCACACTCGTGTGCTTGAGAGCAAACTAGTATGATCCTTCCTATAGTCTCCAACATAGCCAGGGTGGTAGTCTCCTGGTAAATTCTAACTGTCCCACGCTGGGTGCACCGGATATAAATAGGAGTTGTGCCCAATCTAGAAAACATAGAAGTCAGACATTATTCAGAGTCAAAGTGATTTCTGTAACTGCCACACCCTCTAGCAGTGTTTACATAGAAGAGAGGTCTCATTAGAATGAATCTTGGCTTCACTAGATTAAGCTGTGAGTGGGCAAAACACCAAAGCTACCAGATTAGATAAGTCTGTCATCCAACACTATCTGGTACCTTATTCTGTGGAGATTTCATCACATGGATTTCCTCCTGTGATAAGCTGTACTTAACTCGTTCTGTCTGACTTTCCAATATTGAGATGAAATTTTTATTCATATTATTTAAGTTTCTGAGGAGTCAAGGAAAGTACCTGTTCTTTTCATTTTATTCGGGTTTCATTTTTTTTTTTATTTTTTTTTTTGCTTTTTGGGTCACACCCAGCAATGCTCAGGGGTTACTCCCTGGCTCTGCAATCAGGAATTACTCCTGGCGGTGCTCAGAGGACCATATGGGATGCCGGGATCGAACCCGGGCCAGCATGGGCCGGCGCGTTGCAGAGGCAAACACCCTACCCGCTAGGCTATAGCTCCGGCCCCTTATTCGGGTTTTAAATGTTAGGGTGGATTGGAAATTATCGCCTATAGCTATATATCAAACAAATATGTTTATTTACAATGAGAATCCTTATATATCTGAGGCTACTTTTAGTTTTTACGTTTTCATTTGGTTATGATTAATTGATTAGGGGATTCATGATATAAAGATTATCAAATAATAAATAAGTTCAAAAGACCTTTGCAAGGTGAAGGAATCAGAGAGCAACCTATAGTGAAATTAAATTTAGTGGCTGGTATCATGATTTAGAAAAGAAATTAAAAATGAAATTCATCCAATTAATTTATCCATGTGATCTGGGAAACAAAGCATTCATTATTTAATGAACAATTCTTTTTCATTTTCTTTTTTCAGGGTCATATAAATAAAGTGTAAATAAGATTTGTTTTCAAAAATATATATAAAATCTAGGTTGTAACTTGAGGTCTTTGACAATCACTAGATCACTAGACATCCCTTTGTTCATCGATTTCCTTGAGCGGGTGCCAGTAACATATCCATTTGACCCTATCACGTGCCAGTGTAGCCCAATGGTATCTGGTTGATTCAGGAATATGAAGAGCATCACCACGTCCATGGTCTTGACAAAGAAGTCCGACCATCTTGTAGGTGGTGGCCACGTGATCTTTGACATCCCATGGGATCTAGTCAGTAATTGCTCTAGGGCCAGCGGTCGCTCTCCAAATAGCATTACATGTCCAGCCCATCTAATTTTGATGCTTTGGCAAATGAGACAGCGTCCCTCTGGAACAGTGAGCGGAGGTTGGAACTTCAGGTTCCTTTCTCACTTGAGTGAGGTGTGATATTCCAAGCATAGCACTGATTTCCCTTTTGGGAGACCGAATAGCATTCTCTATCCTGCTTAGTAGGGGCCCAGGTATCTGAGGCGTATGTTAATGCAGGGAGAATGGTGGAGTCGAAGAGATGTGCCTAGTTTCAGAGTTCTTTGTCTTTCGCTATTTCATCTTGATGCTTTTTGAAGGCATTCCATGCCACTCTCTTCCCTCCTGCACAGCTCAGGTTTTGGGGTCATTCATCATGTTGACTTCTCGACCTAGGTACACATAACTGCTGAATTCAGAGATGTTTTTAACATTGACATGAATGGGGCCTCTGGAACTAGTTCATTTTTCATGAATACAGTTTTGTTGAGGTTCAGCTGAGACATATCTTTCCACATTCTCGGTCAAAGTCAGCCAGTATTTGTGCTCCTTAGCTAACATTGGTGTTATTAGAACGATGTCATCAGTGAAGTGGAGGTGTTGTAGTGGCCGACCATCTATCTTACTCCCCATTCCTTCCCATTCTAATTGTCGCATGATGTTTCTTGAGGGTGGCGCTTGAAGAGTTTTGGTGAAAATGGTATCACCCTGCCAAACCCCTCTTTTGACATTGATGATCGCTTCCTTGTAGAATGGTGAGATCCCAAACGGTGAATCCATAGTGAGAACTCAGAGGGATCTTGATGTATTGAGTTTGAATACCCTGTTTGGCTAGGGTTTGCCATAACCACTTCAGTCTCCACAGAATCAAAGGCTTTCTTTAAATCCCGAACAGCTGAGACAGAGTGGCTCTTGAACTCCCCCTACAAACCTCAATGAGCTTGTTTATATTGGTGGATATGGTCGGGTTGTGCTGAATCCTTTTTCAGAAGCCAGCTTGTCTTGCATGGTTGTCCATCTAATGTTCTGACAATCCTGTTCAGGATGACTCAGAGTGAACAGCTTTGATGATGACAACAGGCAAATGAGGGCGATAGTTGCCAATATCGTGGGAATATCTCCCCTTCTTGAACAATGGAACTGCCCTGCTGATTTTCCATTGGGAGGGCACCTTGAATTCAGACAGGTAGGATGTGAAGAGCCGAGCCAGTGTCTTAATGAGTACTGAAGCTAGATTCTTCAGGTGTTCGGGTTTGACTTTGTCTGGGCCTGGTGCTTTCCTTTTTACCCCATGAAATGGCATGCCCAGATTTTCAGGGAGAATGTTCCTGGCGGAATTTGGTATGTTGGCAGGTGTATGTATATCAAAGAGATCTGAGTAGAATTCATGGATAATCTTCTCCATTGCCTTTCTGTAAGATGTGATAGATCCATCAGGGCGTCGGAGGGCAGTCATCTTGGTCTTATAGTTGGCGAAAAACAAGCGGGAGGTGAAATGCTTTTTCCTGGCTTCTGCTGCATTTTCCCAGTATTTCTGCTCTTCTTCTTTGAGGTCTTCCTTTATCTTTCTCTGCACTGTTTTTGTGAGCTTCGGACATTAGCATTTGGTCACCTGAGGCTCGGGGTCTTGCCACGTTGGCGAATGAGCTCTAGAGTTTCTGAAGACAGGCGTCCTTTTTGTAGTTTTTTTCTCTCGACATTTTTTCACACAATCATGGAGGTGCTGAACCAGTAAGTTGTATTATTCATTGATGTCATCAATGATGGTATCTTCCCATGTTGTCCAGTGAATGCAAAGATTTCCCAGTTGGTCGTCGTTCTGGGGTTTTCTTTCTTCTTAAACTTTGCAACCTTTTCCCCCCATTGCAGGGAAGTAGAATTTTGAAAGTAAGGGAGACCGGTGGTCCGATCCTGTTTGGAATTTGGGACAAGACTGCAACATCGGTCAGGCAAAACCTTCAATGGAAGATGATGTGGTCTGGGCCGGAGCGGATAGCCCAGCGAGTGGGGCGTTTGCCTTGCCGCGGCCGGCCCATGCTGGACCGGGTTCGATCCCCGGCATCCCATATGGTCCCCCAAGCACCGTCAGGAAGTAATTCCTGAAGTGCTGAGCCAGGAGAAACCCCTGAGCATTGCCGGGTGTGACCAAAAACAAAAAAAAAAAAAAAAAGAAGAAGAAGATGATGTGGTCAATTTCATTGTTGAACTGTCCATCAGAGATTCCCATGTCCAATGTTTCGCCTTCTGGAACAGTGGAGTTCCCATAAATGGTCTTTGGTGGACATGATGAACTCAGATAGTCCTCACCCTGTTCGTTCCATTCTAGGCCATAGATCCCAATGTGGAGTTCTTCAGCTGGTCTTCTCGGTCCTATCTTTGCATTAAAGTCACCAACTATGATCTCATAGAAGGTGTGGTTTTTTTTATAGAACTTCTCCAGTTTTATGTAGAATTTCTCAATTTCATCTTCCTTGTATGTGGATGTTGGTGCCTAGACAACAAAGATAGAAATTGCTGGCAGTGGGCCACATCTCTTCAAGTGTAATTGTCTGATATGGTTTGTTAGGCATTCAACTGAATCAATGTTTTTGGCCACGTTCATGTTGACAAGATACGGATGCCACCGATGCCTCTTTTGGTGCATGTTCCTAGGAAAGAGTTCTTCTCTTTGTGTCAAAAACGGCATGATGCGATTGATGCTTCCTGCGTCTCAGTCAGACCAATGTTGTCATAATTGATCTTTTTCGCGAACCATCAGGTCCCTCAATATACTTCCAATGCCAGCGCATGTGCATTGAAAGTACAGACAGTCATTTAGTCCTTGTTTTGGCAGCCTAGTTCGCCCCTGAAATTTTATCGGTACCTCCCTTGTTCTTCCTTCTTGAGCGGCTGTAGTAATGCGCCCTTTCAGGGTATGGAAGATACACACTTTTATTACTGGTTTTGGCATATTGAATATGCATCAGACAGCTTGCCAGGCTCTGCTGTGCAAAAATGGTATATTCCTCAGTAGCTGGCAGGGTTCACTGGAGAGGGGGTGTAGAAGTAAATCCTTTACAGCTCATAAGCGGCTGCAGTTCAACAGGGAGAACTGTTATCTGCTTGTCTGGGGTTTCTGTGTCTTTGACAATAATTTCAATTTTGGATTTCACCCTACAAGTTTTGAAAAGTTACTCATGGAAAAATATAAAATTATACAAGGAGCGATGTATGGGGTAGAAATAATTTAGGAAAACCAAACTTCTGTTTTAGAGTGTTTGCAGTTTTCTTTTAGTGGAAATTTTTTCTTTCAAGTCAAATTCTAATTTTGGAACTAATAGTCTATGTAACTCATTATTTATGTACTGAGAATATTAAGTAGTACACTGAAGAAATTTTAGATTTTTGTGATGATAGCAATATGAAATTATCATAATAGTAGAAATCATATACCTTACACTCTGTTAAGCAGCACTCCTTATGTTTGCCAAGAGAGTCTGTGCTGAGAATAACTCCGAAATACTTAAAATGATTCCATATAACCAGTTTGGAAGTTTTCCAACAATGTTAGGATTCCAGGATTTGAAAGAAAATACAAGGTGCTAAAAATATTTGCAAGTTAAACACCTTCCATAATTCATTAGAAATACTACAACCTTCTCTGAACAAATACCTAGATGGCAAAGTATTCATCACATGCTTTTAAATAAATATTGCTCCCATCTAGTGGGATAGTTCTTAACCCTGTTCACTACTTCTTCATTTGAGTAGTATAATTTTACTGGGACCTCACTTTGCTTTTTCTGAAGGATGAGGAGTACCAGGGTGATACCATTTCACCAAAACTCTTCAGCACCACCCTCAAGAACATTATGAGACAATTAGAATGGAGAAGGAATGGGAGTGAAGATAGACGGTTGCCAACAACACCACCTCAATGCCACTGATGACACCGTTCTAATAACACCAAACATTAGTCAAGTGGCACAAATGCTGGCTGACTTTGAAATGGAAAGATAGTGTTTACAGCTGAATCTCAACAAAACTATTTTCATAAAAATGAACTCGTTCCAGAGGCCCCATTCAGTCTCAATGAAACAAATATCTCTGAATGCAGCAGTTATGTGTACCCCTAGGTTTGAGAAGTCAACATGATGAATGACCGAAGACCTGAGCTGCGCAGGGAGGAAAAAGAGGCATGGACTGCCTTCAAAGGCATCGAAGAAATAGCTAAAAAGGACAAAGAACCTCTGGCCTGTGAACATCTCTTTGACTCCACCAGTCTCCCTGCATTACATGCCTCAGAGCCCTGGGTCCTACGACAAGGGATGAGAATGCTATTCATGTCTCCCAAAGAAAGTTTCGAAAGAGCTATGCTTAGAATATCGCCTCACTCAAGTGAGAGAAGGAATCCGAGCTCCACCCTCCATCACTGTTCCAGAATCAGTTACACTGTCTCACTTGTCAAGATATCGAAAATCAGATGAGCTGAACAGTGTAATGTAATTTGGAGATGACAACTGGACTAGAGAGTCGTTACTGACTGGATCCCAAGAGATATCAAAAGATCACTGTGGCACCCACCTACAAGATGGTCAGACTTTTTGTCAGACTCTGAAGGAAAGGGTTTTGCGGCTCTTCGTATTCCTGAAGCAAGCAAATGCCATTGGGCTACACGGGCACGGTGAGTCAAATGGAAATGCTACTGGTTTCCACTGGAGCATTTCGATGAATAACGGAATGTCAAATCAAGTGATCAAGTGAACCAGAAAATAAATAAGGTCACTTATAAAGTTAACTTTGGGGTTTCCAATTAGTGTGTTGAAACTATTTATAAGAGGGGAAGATCCTTACTTAATGACATAATTGAGCTTCATTAACGGAGTACAAAAAAATCTCATTTTCATATAACTAGCTTTTCATACAAGAAACATTTTTATCTACAACCAGACTCCCCGTTTTGCTCCTCTTATTAACCACTTTCTTTTTCTCAGACTAATTTGACATTACATTATGTTCCTTTTTATTTTTTTGCAAAATAAGGACATTTGATTTGTTTTGCCCCTGCTTGGGATTCACTTGCTACTTGGATCATAGAGTCTTCCTGTTCATCGATTTTCTTAGAGTGGGCACTAGTGACATCTCCATACATCCTGTCACGCTAGTATAGCCCAAAAGGTCAACTGCTCACTTCAGGACATGAAGAAGGCCTCAAACCATTCCTTCAGGTCATGGGAATGAGGTCTATAATTGTTACTGGTTTTTTGTGCATATCAAATACAACACGGGTAGCTTGCTAGGCTCTGCCATGCAGGTGGGATATTCATTCTAGTAGCCTGTCAATTCGTGCATGTATTGATTAACCTTGAGGCTGCAAAGTGGCTGTCTGAAATGGAAAAGATCAGATTTTCTGTTTTTCTGGGTGGAGCACTGACGAGAGCTGGGGATTATCTAATAGAAAGTTAGATCTGTTTGACAGAATATATGCATGTCAACTGGAATTGTCTCATTTATCTCCTTCTAAATTGTGGCTCATTTATCTCTCCCATCTTTGGAAATGAGTAGAATTAATTTTTTCCAGAACATCTATGTGATAAAATATGGAGTATTTAACGTAAAATTAGAAATTGCTTTTTTAGGCACTCACAATATATTTCTAGAAGAATTGATGACTTTAAAATAATTGAAACTAGACATACATGTATATTGTGCAAGTATACAAAGGTTTCTTTTTCTGTTCTATTATACTTGCAAGTTTACATGCATCAGGAAAATAATCTGCATTATGTCATCCTAAAAGAATAAAATAGGCTACTATTTCAACTTTACATTGCCACTTTGAGTCCCTTGAATTTTTATAGTTCCTAATGTCTTCTGAAGTTACTTAATTTTGTTCTTTTGCTTCAGTGATCACGGCTAATGCATGTCACATAGCTGTTGGGAATGGAAATGACCTGAAACTGCCCAAGTCATTGAATGAAGAGCCACTTTCTAAAGGCAATTAAATTGGAGAGAATTTTTTCTCAGGACAATCGTTAAGGTTTACACAGTGTCCTTCCGTAAATTTAACTGCTATCAGCATGCCAATGTCACCTAACTTTGAATATTGCTAAGCAGAAAAACTCTGTCCCACGTGTATTTTAATTTAGATGTCTTTTCAAAATCTTTTTTTAAAAATAATTTTTCTCTGCCTTTGAGATACTAGCCCCGCTTCTATTAGTCATTATTTACAAGATTGTTCTCATATTTCTAAAATGAGTCAGTTGCAAGGAGTATAAAGTCCTGATAGTAACCTATAACATGGTTGATAAATGTGATTCTTTAATTTTTTTTTTTTAAATATAGTTTAGGTAACTTTATGGGATACTTTCTTCCTCCTTGGTATATGCTGCACTCTGGTGTAGTTCCTTTTGAGCAACTGAAAAAACAAAAGCTCAGGCTGGTGAAATAATAGAGCAGGTAGTACACGATGTCTTTTTTGGGCCACACCTGGCATTGCTCAGGGTTTCTCCTGGCTCTGCACTCAGGAATTACTCCTGGTGGTGCTCGGGGACCATGGGATGCCGGGGATTGAAACCCGGGCCGGCCGCGTGCAAGGCAAACACCCTACCCCACTGGACCATCGCTCTGCTCTGGCCCAAAGTACATATGTCACAAGCCAGCCAACCCAAGTCCCATCCCCAGTACCCTCTATAGTCCCCAAAAAGGAGCACCTCTAGGAGTGACTCCTGAAGCACAGAACCAGGAGCAAGGCTCAGGCATCATGGATTGGTCCAACACCCACCAACCTCCAAAAAAAAAAAAGATACAAAGTAGGTGTTCAAGTACATTATATCTAATTCAGTGTTTGAGCTTATAATTTTACCAATTTGAGCTAGCCTACATTAAAGTATATCGCACACACAGCTGCTGAATTTTTAGAGAAAGATCTCTGGAAAAAGTACTAGCTTGGTACACAATTACTGAAGCTGTAGCAAAGAGGATGGCTTCGGGTACCATTCTTTTGCAATTAACACTCTACCCAACGTAGAAATAGACAAGCAGTGTAGAATTCCAACTCATGGAATAAGTTAACAAAGAAACTTTCCTTGCAAGGAAGAATTCTTTAGAGATAGCCTTCGATGGTCTCAGTACCAGATAATTTCCAGTGAAACATATTATTAGTTTTCATTGTTAAAAAAATAGCTAAAACACACTTGGCCCAATTCCTAGGCTTTGGGATTTCGATTCTGTGTAGAAATGTGCTCTAGGAATTCTCTTGCAAAAGGCAAGATAGCTTAAAAAATGGTATATTTAGTTTTAGCAATTTATGTGAGATTATTTGTCTCCACATTCTTTTACTGAATAGATCTTGCTCAAAAAATATTTAGTGAGTCAAGAATGTGTTTAATAACACGGGCAGAAACTGTAGATCTAATAGCCTTCGCAAAAGTCTCTAAATTCAAAGTCTTCATATAAAAACATGACATAAAGGCTTAACATCGAAACTTGTTTTGTACTACTAATTTTAATACATACTTAGTAAAGTCTCAATAGAGCGGGCTACTCGAAGAATAAATTTCCCGCTGGAAGCTATTTGGATTGTGAAATAAAATCATTATTTACACAAATCAAGAAAACCCTGTTGCATTAAATCTTTAAAAGCGATATATATGGTCATAGTGATAGTCCAGCGGGTGAGTGTCTGCTTTTCCGCATTGCGACCTAAGGTTTTGATCCCGGATCATATAATCCCTTGAGCACTGCCAGAAGTAATTTCTAAGTGCAGTGGTCAGGGAGGTAACTCTTGATTTTTACCAGGTATGACCAAAAGCCTTAAAACACAAACAAATAAATAAATAAAATAAACTATATATAAATATATATATAAATATATATATGCCTTATAACTTTAAACCTAAGTCCTTATATAGTTCTACTTTTTAATATTTGTATTCTCAAACTTCGAAATGAAAGATTATTTTGAATAAGTGTGGTAGAAAAATTTAGTATGGGGAAATGAAGTTTATTGGAAATTGATATAGTTTAGATCTTATTTTCTTGAATTTCTGTGAATAGTCTTGCGTCAAAAAGCTTATACTAAACAAATTAATAAGAAGAAACTAGCTACTCTAGACATTGAAAATTATTTTGATCTGAGCATTATCTAGTTAATAGCATCAAATATAAAAATCATTGTATCACTAATTACTTTTTAACTTTTATTGTGTGTCAGTACACAAACATTAAATAAGCCATATTTACCTTATGTTAAGTTTTTTGTAATATTTACATTTATTAAGATGATTCTTTTTGACTCTAATAAAAATTACTAGGTCTCTTTTTAAAAATTTTAGAATTCAAAAAGTGATCCATTATTTTTATGTTCCCATTTCCTCTTCTTAGTTATTAATTTTGCAGATTGTGACTAATATAATGGTTTTGAGAGTCTTTATGTTCCTGGAGTGTGGATGCCTTTGGATCTGCTAGCATGAACTCAGGACAGAGTATGGAGATATTATATGTTGCCCTCTCTAGCAACATTAGATGATTAACGGGAAGATAGTGATAGTGATAAGTGATTCTCGAAAGTTTATCTTATAGCAGTATGGAAAAATTTGGCAACCTGATTTTTCTGCTTAATTAATTGGGACACAGTGTCTGTACTTTTATATTTTTTTCTATGACTAATGCATTGTTTAAGGCATGGTTAATGTTCAGCAAAAACCTGATAAATAGATTACTTTTATAAATAGAAGTGGGCTACATTTTCATGAAGGAAATTATATAGTCCAGTCATTAGCTATTTCTCTCAAAAATTGCTTTATTATTTCAATTTTCTTGGTCATACAATAAAATTTTCCGCCTTTCTTTTGTCACAGCTTAATTTTTCAATGATTTTGTAATGTCGGGTCATT
>JAJIBD010010979.1:0-50388 GCA_021461705.1 Cryptotis parvus
GCTGGTGCTTCCAGAAGTACAGGAAGATGGGGAGATATAACCCATCGTGACTCTGCAAAAAGCCTGGAGCTTTCAGTCACAAAACTCACATAACTGAATTGGTCAGCAGATTAACTTCTGGGCAAGGCTCAGTCCTGAGACAGTCAAGTCCAGTCAGGGCACGATGACAATTTTTTTTTTTTTTTGCTTTTTTGGGTCACACCGGCGGCGCTCAGGGGTTACTCCTGGCTCTGCACTCAGGAATTACTCCGCCATCCTGGCGGTGCTCGGGGACCATATGGGATGCCGGGATCGAACCCGGGCCGGCACAGGCCGACCGCGTGCAAAGCAAACGCCCTACACGCTGGGCTATCGCTCCGGCCCCCACGATGACAATTTTTGAAGGGTAGGAGAAAGTGGTTGCAGGCTGCAAAGACTCTATTTTGGTGGGCTGGACCAGGGTTCACCTGCTTAGGGGTGTCTGGCACATCTCAGCCCTGTGTCAGTGTCCACAAAAGATCTGTGACTTGTTGATCTCTTTAGAGCTTTTAAAGTCTCTGGAGCATTCCTGGTATATGAGCTTACATGGCTTCAGAGGTGGTTTGTGGACACAACTCTTACAGGTTTTATAATAATTTTTAGAAGAGATTTAAAAATTTTTTTTTAAAAATATTTTTCTACGACTATGAGATATACAATTACAAAGATGTTCATGTTCGGGTTTCGGTCATACAATGTTCCAGCACCCATCCCTCCACCAGTGCCCATTTCCCACCACCACTGTCCCCAATTCCCCCTCCCTAGACTGCCTCTATAACAGGTTCTTTATCTGTTTTGTCTCTCTCTCTCTGTCTTCTCTTACACATTGTACACTGCAATATATTTAGAGGTGTATCTTTTTGCCTATATTCAATGCTCAGTTCTAGGCTAGTTTTATCATTTTCGATGATTATTAGCACACTGTTCCCTTCTCTGTCTTACCTAACCTCTGACTCCCACACACTTGTGGTAGATTCCACCTTTGACAAGATCTCCTGATTCATGTTTTGCCTGACCTTGGATATTGGTATCATAAATATATATATATATATATATATATATATATATATACATATATATATGTCATACAAATGAATGCAGTCATTCTATATGTCTTTTTCCTTCTAATTTCACTCAACATGAGCTTCTCCATGTCCATCCACTTATAGGCAAATTTCATAACTTCATTTTTTCCTAACAGCTGCATAATATTCCATTGTGTAGATATACCAAAGTTTCTTTATCCAGTCTTCAAGTTCTTGGGCACTCTGGTTCCATATTCTAGCTATTGTGAATAGTTCTGCTATGAAAATAAAAGTGCGGATGGTGTTGCTGCTGTGTATTTTGGGCTTCCCAGGGTATATTCCTAGGAGTGATGTGGCTGGGTCAAACGGGAGCTCAATTTCTAGTCTTTGGAGGAATGTCCATATGAAACAAGATTTTTTTAATGTGATTTGACCCAGGGTTTCACACATGCATGTGAAGTGTGAGATCCTTATGCCATGGATCCACACGCTGAGCCATATGCCATCCCTGACCAATTAAGATAATCTTAGGTCTTTAAGAGTTATGAACATGGAGTTCTGTAGAAACTTAAAATGGCCCAGCAAAGCCTGGGTTGCATTTTTTTTGTATGACTGCCTTCATAAAAGAAAAATTGGAATTTTCATGAAGTTGAATTTTACTATGCACCCACAGGACAAAGATGGTCAATTATATAGGCAGAATTACTACCAATCAATGACAAGTCAAATGATGCTGCCAATGTTTCCATAAAGTGTTATGACTTGGACTACAGAGGTTTGATACAATTATGCCTTAGTTTCCATTCTATTTACATGATAGCCCTTGATGCTATTGAAAAAAATGGTTCTTTTTCTAAAAAAAGTTGTGAAGACAGTACAAGGTTGCCACAGTGATGTGGGTGTCCTGAATGGTTCTCTAAATGAAGTAGGTAGGAGGAGTTTGAGAGGGAGGTAGTGTCTGAGAGACCTAGAGAGGGGGAGAGAGAGAGAGAGGTGGGGGAGGGAGAGGGTGCAAGAGGGAGGGAAAGAGAACAAACTACCATGCTCCTGCAGTACTCACCTTGGTCTCTCAGAGAAGTGCCTTGGAGCGCTAGGATTGTTGATGCTAAGATTCCACCAGTCCCACTTGATATGCGTTAAGCTACACTCATGGTTCACTTGATCTGTACAACACAATATATGACCCCTCACACACGAGTTCTTGCGAGTCATGGCCCTCAAGCAAGAGGGGTTATTCTTTGCAGGAAAAGGAAAGTCAGGCTCCACCTTTTGCCCAAGTTTTCCAAGTCCATAGTCTTCCCTCAAAAAAACAACAAAAATATAAAAACTTCTAGATGAATAGTGAAGTAAAATAGTTTTATTCAGAAGGTATGAGGAGGGAAAGATAGAGAGTAATACATTCAGGAAAGACTGCAGTTTCTCCCCAGAGAAAATGACTGAAGCTATCCCACAAAGCAAAAGAAAAAATGATACACCCCAAGCTGAGATTCGGGTGACTCCATGAATAGGATGCTTGCTTTGGCAAACTTGGCTTAATAGTTTGCCAGCCACGGAATTTGGGATCCTCCTCTCATTCCTCCGCCTCCATGTCAGTGGGGCGTGGCTGTGAGCTACCAGCCACCACAGCCAGCAATCCGGGAAGAGAGACACTCCAGACTCACAGCTGTGCTGGCGCATGGCTGCTAGGTGGCGCGCAACAGTCTTAGACAATAATGAAATTTAGGACCAGGTTCTTCCCAGGATCTTTCACATTTATACACTGTAAGGATCATTCTAATGATCTGCAACCCCGGAAGAGATCCAGACCCATCCACTTCAGACTCACAGCTGCGCTGCTCGGCCAGCCCAAGTGGGAAGCAACCCATAGAGCTGACTTCCTGGTAGGGGCTCGGCCAGCCCCTGGCTGAGTCCAACATTGCTCCAAGGGTTTGCTCACATGTGCAGGGAGAGACCATGCTGGCCAGACTCGGAGTGGAGTTTTGGGCCCCTGCCCTTTCCTCCGCCTCCATGCCAGCTGCCCCCGGAAGAGAGACCCACCCACGCCAAACTCACAGCTAATCTGCAGCCCCAGAAGAGATCCAGAGCCATCCACTTCAGACCCACAGCTGCGCTGCTCAGCTGGCCCCACGTGGAAGCAAACCCATGGAGCTGACCTCCCGTAAAGGGGCTCAGCCAGCCCCTGGCCGAGTCCAACATTGCTCCAAGGGTTTGCTCACATGTGCAGGGAGAGACCACGCTTGCGGACTCGGGAAATGGAGATTTGGGCCCTACACTTTCCTCCGGCCCCATGCTAGCTGCCCGGAAGAGAGGCCCACCCACGCCAGACCCACAGCTCTGTTGGCGTGTGGCCACAAAGCGGCTGCATGATATTCTTAGATAATGCTGATTTTAGGATAAGGTCCTTCCCAGGAACTTTCACATTTATACATTGTATACAGTTCTAGACAGGTTCTAACCGATACCAGTAATCCTAGCAGGAAGTCAGAGCAAACCACACATCATGTAGTCATTCTCAACATCCAGACTCTAGTTCCTCAGAGCTCCATTCAAGAGAAAACCTAATCTTTCCCTTTTAAGTTTCATCAATAAATGCTCGAGATGAGAGCCTTCTATGGAGATTATACCACCTACATTGCAGAGCCTGGCAAGCTACCCGTGTTTTATTTATGTCAAAAACTAGTAACAATTATGGACCTCAATTCCATGACCTGAAGAATGGTTTGAGGCTCTTCCTGTCCCTGGAGCAAGCAGGTGCCCTTGGGTTACACTTGCTTGTGACAGGACGTATGGAGATGTTACTGTTGCAAATGATGAAAAATGGGAAGACAGTGATACAGTGATACAGTGAAGGATCATTCTAGTTGCAACAAACTGGGGAAGTTAATGGGGAAGTATAATGTCACACTAGAACTCACTATTGAATATACACATAGAGACATCATAAACCATTATCTGTAGGGCAAGTCACAAAGTATAAGAGAAGAGAGAGAGAGAAATATAGAGACAGAGAGTGAGAGAGAGAGAAAGGTGCCTACTATAGGGACAGGCTGGGGTTGGGTGGAAGGGAATGTTTGGTCATTGGTGGTGGGTCTGGGGCACTGGTGGAGGGACTGGTGCTGAAACACTGTATGACAGAGACCCAATTATGAACATCCTTGTAATTGTATATCTCATGGTGGTATAATAAAAATTAAGGGGGAAAAATAAATGTTCTAAAAAAATAGTTTGCCAGCTACTCCAATTGCCCCTGCTTGGACTTTTTACGCATATAAGGGTTTGTTGCTAGGGCATTGTCAAAGGGAAGAGTTTTGCACTCTTGGAGGTCTTTCATATTTTTTTTTTGGGGTCACACCTGGCAACGCTCAGGGGTTACTCCTGGCTCTGCACTCAGGAAATACTCCTGGCGGTGCTTGGGGGACCATATGGGATGCCAGGGATCGAGCCCGGGTGGACATAGGCCGGCGCGTGCAAGGCAAACGCCCTACCTGCTGGGCTATCACTCTGGCCCCAGTCTTTCATATTCTTATTACAGCCTTTTTCCAATTGAAGCTTCTCCTTTCCTCAGGGTTCCATCCTTCTCTGCATAGGTGCTGGCAGCACTTAGAATTTTTTTTTTTTTTTTTTTTGCCTTTTTGGGTCACACCCGGCAATGCTCAGGGGCTACTCCTGGCTCTGTACTCAGGAATTACTCCCTGGCGGTGCTCGGGGGACCATATGGGATGCCGGGGATCAAACCCAGGCTGGCATCTAGCCCGGATCATCGACACCCACCCTGCAGCAGTTTTTTTTTTCAATCAGGCCCAGGTATGCTGAACCAGAGACTCTCAGACATGGGGCAGAGCTGCTACTTGCTCTCCCTGTGCCCAGCCGCTCATGAGGCGCCCGGGAGGCATGGCGGGTTCTAGCCCTGGCCTGCCACCCCAGCAGAGCCTCACAACAAGCCAGACGACCCCCCCCCAACTCCATGGGGGCCGCCATTATCCACATTTGGACTTCCCTCTTATCACAACTCCACCCAGAGACCAGACTATCAGAGCCCGGCTTGCACGGCTGCAAGAGAGGCCGCGCAGTTCATCAATAAATGCTTTATTTAGAGGTGACTACAACAGTATGCCACCCTCACGGCAAGCCTGGCAAGCTGCTCCGTGTCGTATTTGATATGCCAAATACCAGTAACATTTATATTAGGTCATTCCCATGACCTAATATAATGGTTTGAGGCTCTTTATGTTCCTGGAGCAAGCGGATGCCTTTGGGTTCTACTAGCATGAGACAGGACATATGGAAATATTACTGGTGCCTGCTCTAGCAAATAGATGATTAACGGGAAGATAGTGATAGTGATGTAATCTAGATGGTACCCACAAGGTCCTTCTTATTTATTATCTGCACCAGGGTCATTCTGAGTATCTTGTTCTCTGTATACTGAAAGCCACCCCCCGGCTGCCTCAATAGCAGGTACCCCTTTTCCTCTCTCTCTCTCTCTCTCTCTCTCTCTCTCTCTCTGTCTCTGCATCTCTCTCCCCCTCTTCTTTTACCCATTGCAGCTAGCCCTGCAGATATTTAGGGCTATCATTTAAGTCTCTTTGGACACACAGAATTTTTTAGACTCTGTAACCCAGGAGGGTTGCTCACTCCCATTTTACAGTAGAGAAAACAGAAGCTTTTTTTTTCTTAATAGTTATGTCATGGAAAACTCACAGAATTTAGAGATTATTTCTTTTCATTAACAAAGCGGGAGATCAAGTCCCAGAGAGGTTAAATGTCATGGCCAAGATCACTCAGATAGTTCACCCCAAAACCCAACCAAACCCCCAAGTCTCAGGATTTCTACTGAAGCAGTAAAACCAAGAGAAGGAGACCATTCTGGTGGATTAGTTCTCTAGATCCTTGCATATAAATTCTCTGGGCCTCCCTTCTGCTAGGTCTGACTGGGGAGGAATCTAATACCACCATCCCTTTGGAAATGACTCTGAGAAGCAGCTGTCTGATGCTGCCTGGCCCTGTGGTGGCACTGCGATCTTTAGCAAGGCTGATCAAGACAGAGGCAGATCTGCCAATGTCTCCTTTATTTTACCTAGAATCTTAGTTCTATGCCCTTCATTGTCTGTGGCGAATACAGCTCTCTGTATCAAGTGGAGCTGCTGACCAGCCCTTCCACCCACACATCAGAGGCTGAGAAGTTATTTCTGCCTTGAACACCCCTGTGGAGTTATGCGTGACATTTACAGGGTTGGCTGGGTAGGTGGGAATCTTTAAAGCAGAATGGAATGCTCGATCATGTCTAGTGGGATACTCTTACTCTGAAGGTTTTGAAATAGGATGATCAGTTAGAAGCAACAAACCTTTGATTTCCAGATATTTGTATATTTTGCCTTTGTCTCTGCTTTTTGTCATTAGGATTGATTGATTCTGAAAGGAGCGAGAAAGTGAAGGGATTCTTTACACAAAATTCCAAAATTGTCCTCTTCCCTATGGCTATAGGGTTTGATGGGCCAGTGTTACCTAGGTTACAAGGTTCAGAATTAAACCCTGGTTGGCCATGAGGAAGGCAAGCACCTTAACTGCTGTACTACCTCTCTGGCTTCCAATTATAACTTTGACTTTCATAAAACCACATAATGAACATATTATCATAACTAGATTTATGTTAATACATTAATATAATTATTTTAATGATCTCATAATATTTCACTGTATGAAAATGATATATTTAATCAAGTCTTTGTTAATGCACACTTAATCTATTTCTATTTTTCCAAAGAATAAACCACAATTATTGCTGCACATTTATCTTAAGTAAAAATGTTGGGTTAGGGTATATAAAACAAAGAAGTAGATTCTGTTGCTGGATTGCCATCCTAAAACATGACATTCATTTATAATCCTACTAAGGCTGCATACTATTCCTTTCATCACCATTAGTACTGAATAGTAACTGGCAGAAATCCAATGATCTAATTACTAATGAGACTGACCATTTTTCATGCTTATTTTATGTTTCAAAGCATTTGCTTCAGTCTTTGTATCTATTTCACTGTATCTATAACCGTGTCTTTTGTAATTAAGGTATGTCCACATATGGGTGGGGGTCAGTTTGTCTTTAAACTAGTTTTTCAATACACTCCTTGTCATTTAAGTTTTGAAAGAATGATATTATAATTTCAAAGTTTTGAAGCTATTATTAAATGATTCTAATTTCTTACATAAAATCCAGCTTTCTGAGGAAGCACTAAAATAATAAGCCATAAAACATAACTGAACAACTGTAAACCAACTCAACATATCCTTTTCTGGCACATAGATTCAGATATACGAGGTGGGTAAATTACAAAAGGCAATAACAACAGATCATCAAAAATACCTAGAACCTGTCTCTCCCCATTCAATGTCTCTAGTCAAATGTTTCATCACAGATCTGGGTTAAGATGGAAAAGTTCTTCATTAACACATTCTTTAAGTTTTGTTTTATTCATTCTTTCAGAAATATTTTTCATTTTGTTTTGTTTTGGGTCACACCCAGCACTGCTCAGGCGTTACTCCTGGTTCTGCATTCAAGAATCACTTCTGGCAGTGTTTGGATGACCATGTGGGATGTCGAAGATCAAACCTGGTTCAGCCGCATACCAGGCAAGTGCCTTATCTGCTGTACTATTTCTCTAGCCCCTCAAAAATATTTAAATGAAGTTAATACTTTTTTTTCCTTTTGGGATCATGTTGCAGGACTTCTCTAAGAGCCTCTGCATCTGCTCTGGATTGCCTCCTGCAAATCACTTCGTAGATAAGAGGGTAGTTTAAATGTGGCAGTTTATCTGACCATGTATTCTGTACTAGCTGGTATAAATATTCTCTCATGCTACCACAATCATCGTGGGACTAGCTAGATTTTACCAGCATATTTGCCTGGCCACGTTGGATCTCTAAGGAATTAGACCAGAGAGAAATGCTGTTTGCCTCCAAGCAAGCAAGCCTGGCTCCCTGATAACTCAAAGGCAACTAAAATACAAAACTACCGTGAAGTAGACGAGACTTGTGAAGGCTTGGAGAAATATTTAACTGGCATTAGTATTAGTCTTTGGTACAGAAACATGCCATCTTAGAAACCCCCTTCTCTACCCTATAAAGGCATTTCCAGGCAGATCTTGGCTCAAAACATTAGCATATAATAGAGCCTAGGTGAGGTGCCAGGAGAAATTACCTAAGGGCATTTAACCCTTCCTGCTTCCCATAGTTAGAGGTATGAGTTGCAGGGGTATAAAAGCAGCCTGCTTCCTCTCTCTCTCTCTCTCTCTCTCTCTCTCTCTCTCTCTCTCTCTCTCTCTCTCTTTGTGAGCTCGCACCCTTCTTGGGAGTCTTGTCTTTTTCTCCTTTTTTTTTTTGCTTTTTTTGGGTCACCACCGGCGATGCTCAGAGGTTACTCCTGGCTCTGCACTGAGGAATTACTCCTGGCGGTGCTCGGGGGACCATATGGGATGCCCGGGATCGAACCCAGGCCGGCACAGGCCGGCCGAGTGCAAGGCAAGCGCCCTACCCGCTGGGCTATCGCCCGGCCCCAGCAAGAGAACTTTAAAGGTGAGGAAATTGATTTGTTTAAAAGGAATTTCTTTGCTTGCAAGAAAGAGGAGCAAAGAATCTACGTATCTCTTTGTGAACTTGAATATTGGTTCAAAGCTCAAATCTCCAACTGATACGATGAAACGTGTCTATTTGCATTTGCAGTATCTTGGAGGGAAGTATACGATGTCAGAAAACTAACTCAGAAATACATTCATTTCTCACTTTTTATTTTTATTTATTTTTAATTAATTAATTATTTTTTTTTTTTTTTTTTGGGTCACACCCGGCGATGCTCAGGGGTTACTCCTGGCTCTGCACTCAGGAATAACTCCTGGTGGTGCTCGGGGACCATATGGGATGCTGGGGATCGAACCGGGTGGGCCGTGTGCTAGGCAAACACCCTACCTGCTGGACTATCGCTCCAGCCCCTTACTTTTAATTTAATCAAATCCATCCAATACATATAATAGTTTCTGAATGATGTTCTGGGGGATATTTGATGAATATAACAGTATGTTTGAAGAGAATACAATCTAGTAAAGGAAGATGGAAGACAAATTTGAAACATTAAGGGAATTTCCCTGAGAATGCTGAGCAAAGCAAGCATTTTTAAGTAGAGCAGTATTTCAAAGAAAAGCAAATTCACTGCACAAGGGTCAAAGAAGTGGGGATGTTAGGGTGGTCAGAAATACTTCACAAGAAAGTGAAAAATGAGCTGATTCTGGAAGGACAGTGATCATTACATGAAGGAAGGTTGGTGGAGACGGTGGCCCCAGGAACAGAAGGCACAAAGGTGGCAGTTGTCAAGTTGCTCAGTGGAAAGACCCCTATTTTTTAAAAAGATGCATTTTAAAGAGTACTGAGCACACAAAGCTGCCCCCAGCTAATGCTGTGGAGGTCAGTAGGCAGCTTCCTGAGGAACTGATATGCTGTAATGTTTAAAACCATGTTAAGGTCCATGTCCATTGTTTAGCCCTCCTGTGTTCTATCTATGAAGTATAGTGGAAGGGACACGGCTACTGTTTTTGTTATTTATAGCTTAGTCATGTTACAAATAGTCTTTGGTCATCAAAGGTCATTTAATATAAGCAATTTAGAAAAATAAATCAGAATTTTAAGATTACTCTGGAACTTTGGACACTGAAAAAGTGGGGGGCAGAAAAACCATTTTTCCTTTGTGCTCCTGATTCAGTCTCTAGGGAATAATAATTACCTGTTGCTGCAGCAAATGTGGGTAAAGTAGAAAGGGCCTTTTGGCCCATATGGGTGCTAGAGGCTGCTGTCCACTTAGAGACAGGCTTGGAGCAACCCTCTTGACATAGCCAGGGAAACTGCCACTGTGCTTGAGGCAAGATCCAACAAATGTACAGCACAAAGTGGGCTTGGCCACATCTCCCATGCCAGAACCCTGGGTTCAATCCCTGGGGCCACCTGGTCCACATGCACCAGGAGTGAACACTGAGCAAGAGGGAATCCCCACCACCATGGGATGTGGCTCAAAATCCCAAACCCAAACCAAAGAACAACCCAACCACCCTCTCCATCCAGCCCTGCTTAAAGAGAATCTGCTCACTGGGGCACAGTGTTTGCACAGCACTAAGGACCAAGAAGCAATAGAAGGCTCATGACTTCTATAAATGCCTCAGGGCTACTTTCATCCAGGAAGCGAGGTTACTGGCTGACATAAAGAACATTCATATATTCTTTATGAATATATGAACTGAAGATATAAAATCTGAAAACTGAAATCTCTCATGTTAGTAAACTAGTGACTACTACTGGTCACATCACAGGCCCAAGGGAAGGGGGAGCAGGGGAAGGTGCGGCTGTTTTGCTACTGGATGTGAATCTCCCAGTCAGTGCCAATACTCAGCGAGAGGTTCTCCAGGCGCAGGGTGGACGTTTTGGCACAATATGTGAAGGCCACAGGCTGATCTTTACACTCTGCATATCAAAGAAAAAATATCAGAACATATTTAATAAATAGCAGCAAAAATATTTCTTTTGAATCTGGAATTCCTCTGACCCTATCATTAGACCTTATGCCATTTGGGATAATCCAAATTAATAGCATTTTTAGCCATAGATGACTGTAGTTTTCTTTTGGCCTTCCTAGCAATGCTCAGAGTTGAGAGGCCACTCCCAGGGATATTAGTCCAGAAGTTCCCCATTCCCCTCCTGAGGGTTAAGTGCCTGGTGACTAACAATTCAGTGCTCCTTGGCCTGGCAGTGCCGGCATAGACATTCTCTGAACACCTTGCCTGCTGTATTGTCTCGCTGGCCCAGACTTCCAATTTCTTTTTAACTTTTTTGGGTCACACCCAGCAATGCTCAGGAGTTACTCCTTGCTCAGCACTCAGGAATTAATCCTGGTGGTTTCTCAGGGGACAATATGGGATGCCAGGGATCAAACCCGGGTCAGTCATGTACAAGGCAAATGCCCTACCCGCTGTACTGTAGCTCTGCCCCCCTGAAATATTTTTAACATGAAAATGGTCTCCATCATTTCGTATGTAAGATTGGTATAAAAGAAACTATTAGGAACTAAGTGATTGGTCCAAGAATTTTAATAGGTAAGAAAGAAAACGTCCCATTCATGCCCTTTAATTCCTTAAATATGAGTAGGATTCTCCAGGGTTCCCATTATAGTTTAAAATATATCAAAAGGGGCCAGAGTGGTATTACAAAAGCTAGGGCATTTCTCTTGCACTTGGCCAAGCTGGGTTCAATCCTCTCCACTATATATGATCCCCTGAACACCGCCAGGAGTGACCCCTGAGTATAGAGACAAGCATAAGCTCTGAGCACCACAGGGTGTGGCCCCCAAAACAAACAGATAAATAAATATATAGTATTATTTCAAGCTTCAAGATAATTTCCACTAGATGAATATTAATAGTTTACCAGGAGCATAAAGAAGCAGTATGTGTCTTCATTCTAGTATAGTTTATATAAATGTGTATATATCTACACATTTATATATATACACATATATATATATATATATATACCAAACAGTATATACTTATTTATATATAAGCAAGTATTATACTTATATATATAAGTATATATATATAAATAAGTATATACTGTATGTATATATTGTATATACTCAGTAGAGTTCAGGGGCTACTCCTCACTCAGTGCTTGGGAGTCACTTCTGAAGGTACTTGGGGGTGACACAGTGTCAGGGACTGAACCCAGGCCTCCTGCATGAAAGCACACATTGAACTCACTGGGCTGTTTTCTCCAGCCCTGATTATGGTACATTTATATCAAGTCAGTTTTGGGACTTAATCATCTCTTTGCTGCAGATACTTGTATGTTAACACAAACAAGTGGCCTGTTTCCTTACCAGATGAGTGGGTGGTCACAGAAGATGGCTGCTTTTTGAGACCCAGGACCAAGATCAGCTCCACCACACACTTGCTTGGATAATGACCCCTTTCATCAGCACAGCTAAAAAAAATTAAAATAAAGATGTTATTAGGAAAGGCATAGAAGAGGGGTTTGGATTGCTAGGTGAGTCTCTAGTTCCCTCCCATATCACCCTGTGATGTTATAAGCCACATAGTTGTCTTATTTACAAAGATGAAGAAATGGAAAAAGATGACTCTGTATGATTTATCTCACTGTCACTCAATTAAAATTTTTTTTTAAAAGAGGACTCCATGTGTGTTGGGTAACATAGCCTACTGAGCTCTAGGCTCCTGCTACATTTAGCTTGTGTTAAGAGCTGCTCCCTGCCTTTAGGGAATCTCCGAAGCAGACACAATGGAAGCTTGGGCAGAATTGGATTGATTTCATAATTTTATATGGCAAAAATATCCTTACTATGAATTTTGCTTGCTCCAGTTCAATATTCTTCCTATCCCCATGAGGGACAGACACGTAGATATTCCAAGAGTACTTGTTCACGTTGGATCAACCGTAATGTAATCAGTTCTCCTAGTTCAAAGAGACATGCATGTGTGCCTCCGGGCAAACTGACGTGTCTCTGATTCTAAAGGTAATGCCAGAGTGAATTACTCTGATGGACTTTGAACCTTAGTGGGTTCTAGAGTCTGGAATCAGCTGGCTATATATTCACAGTAAGAAGTATTAATGCCATTCTCTACAAATTACATTCTGAACTACTTTCTGGTTCAGAGATGCAGCCCCCTCCCTGCTCTGCTAGGGAGACTGTATCTCAGCAAGTCAGGTCTGGCATTTGTGAAGCTTGAGCCAAAAGTCTGCATTTCAATATGGTCATTTACCTGGCTTTCTCTCTAGATAGCCCAGCCCATGATGGGCTGGGTTGGAAGTTTTTGGCAGGATTCTATCTATAAAATAAGCTAGGAAAAAGGAGGAAGGGCTTTTTGACCATTTTTGCCCGCTGCCTCCTGCTTCCTTCTCTCTGTTCTCTTCCCTGTTGGGCCTTAGCATGTGGTAGCAGCCATCTTGGCCTAGGATTCTAAACCTACACGTGGCGGGGCGGCCCAGCCAGGAACCTAAATTCTGGGGTTTTCCTGTTACTGGATTGTATACTAGAACCTGTGAGAGTAAAGCCTTTTAAAACTGTGCTGGACTCCTGAGTTTTCATCCATTCCCTGCCAGTTTTGGAGGTAGAAGGGAACTCATTTCCTGATATCATTAGGGACCCCAGCAGCTCCCTGACACATGTGGAAGAGTAGTTAACTAGTGGCCAAGTCAAGTTCCCAGTAATAAATTATTTGGAGAGAGGTCATCTAAGGTCACCAAAGTCACAAATGTGACTTGGAAACTGTAACCAATTTGTAGGAAGTCAGATTCTTTTTAATTTTTAAAAATTTTTATTGATTCACCATGAGACACAGTTACAAAGCTGTTCACAATAGGGTTTCAGTCATATAGTGTGCCAACACCCATCCCTCAACCAGTGTACATGTCCCAACCCCAAAGTTCCCAGTTTCCTGTCCGCCATCCCACCCCTTATCTCAGCCTTTCTCTATGGCAGGCACTTTTCTTCTTGGAAGTCAGATTCTTAATGACTTGTAGAATAGGTAGTAACAAGAATTGGTGGAAATGTGAATTCTTTTTAAGTTATTTATTCAGTTTTGGGGCTACACCTAGTGGTGCTCAGGGAATATTCCTAGTTCCAGCCACAGCAGAGATGCTCAGGGATTACTCACAGCTTAGAACACTACTAATATACATATACTAATATACTAAGAAATATATCTTAATGAAGAAAAGATAAATAATTTACCTCATAAGAGTTCAAAATAAAGAGACTATGATCAGAGAACAATGCTTGAACAAAGTGATAATTTCAATGAAGATACAGGAAAAAAATTTAAGTACTAAACAGAAATCACAGAGCTGAAGAATATTAATCAATGCACTGAAATTTCAATAAAGCAGTTGAACAGCAATCATGGTGAACTCAAAGAAAGGGCATTAGAAGACAACCAATAGAGGGAGGAAAAAAAATAGTGAAATCACTATTTTGGAGAAATATCTGTACAGGGGCAAGAGCGATAGCACAGTGGGTAGGGCATTTTGCCTTGCATATGGCTGACCTAGATTCGATCCCCCGGCACCCCATATGGTCCCCAAGCACCGCCAGGAGTAATTCCTGAGTGAAGAGTCAGGAATAAACCCTGATCATCGCCGGGTGTGACTCATAAAGAAAAAAAATATCTGTACCCCCTATGTTCACTGTGACATTCATTGTGGCCAAGGTTTGAACACAACTTAAGTCTATGTCAATGGGCAAATGGATAAACAAAATGTATAGATAGTTATGATAACTTAATGTTTTGGTTAATGATGGACTATGTAGAAGTGGTGGTTCCAAGAGACTATGCCATGCTCTGTGGGCAGGTTATAGTCTTTGTGTTTGGATAATTACTATGGCATTGAACAAGTATCCCCACTCCATGAGGGCCTCCATTTTCCACATCTGGACTTCCCCCTTATTAGAACTACACCCAGCAGACCAGCCTATCACAGCCTGGCTCATCGAGATCCACCCTGCAGCAGTTTTTTTTAAAATCCGGCTCAGGTATGCTGATCCAGAGACTCACAGACATGGGGCAGAGCTGCTACTGGCTCTCCCTGTGCCCAGCCGCTCACGAGGTGTCCAGGGAGGGATGGTGGGTCCTAGTCCTGGCCCACCACCCCAGCAGAGCCTTGCAACAAGCCAGACGACCCCCCACTCCATGAGGGCCTCCATTTTCCACATCCGGACTTCCCCCTCATCAGAACTCCACCCAGCAGACCAGCCTATCACAGCTCGGCTCGGGCCGCACGGTTCATCAATAAATGCTGGATTTAGAGCTGGCTACAAGAGTATACTACCTGCAGGGCACAGCCTGGCAAGCTACCCGTGTTGTATTGGATATGCTAAATACCAGTAACAATTATAGACCTCATTCCCATGACCTGATGGAATGGTTTGAGGCTCTTTATGTTCCTGGAGCAAGCAGGTGCCCTTGGACTCTACTTGCATGAGACAGGACATATGGAAATGTTACTGGCGCCCGCTTGAGCAAATCGATGATGAACAGGAAGACAGTGATACACTGATTGAACAAGGATAAAAATCACCTAATAAGGGATCGACGCAATAGCACAGTGGGTAGGGTGTTTGCTTTGTAAGTGGCTGACCAGGGTTTGATCTCCAGCATCCTATATAGTCCTCTGAGCACCGCCAGGAGTAATTCCTGAGTGTAGAGCCAGGAGTAAGCCCTGAGCATCACTGGATGTGATCCAAAAAAAAAAAAAAAAAAATCACCTAATGATGCAGGGCGGGAGCGATAGCCCAGCGGGTAGGGCCTTTGCCTTGCACGAGGCCGGCCTGTGCTGACCTGGGTTCAATCCCGGCATCCCATATGGTCCCCCGAGCACCACCAAGAGTAATTCCTGAGTGCAGAGCCAGGAGTAGCCCCTGAGCATTGCCCGGTGTGACCCAAAAAGGCAAAAAAAAATCACATAATGATGCATTTCTTAGAACATAACCCATCTAAGTCATTACATATATAAAAAATTATTCAGGCTTAAAAAGATGAATATTCTAGGGGCCTGAGCGATAGCCCAGCAGGTAGGGTGTTTGCCTTGCACGCCGCCGACCCGGGTTCAATCCGCAGCATCTCATATGGTCCCCTGAGCACCTCCAGGAGTAATTCCTGAATGCAGAGCCAGGAGGAACCCCTGAGCATTGCCAGGTGTGACCCAAAAAGCAAAAAAAAAAAGATGGATATTAGTGGAGTCGAAGAGATGTTCCCGGAGCCGGAGGTTCTTTGTCCTTTAAGCTATTTCTTCGATGCTCTTGAAGGCATTCCATGCTGCTCTCTTCCTCCTGTGCAGCTCAGGTTTTAGGTCGTTCATCACATTGAGTTCTCGACCTAGGTATACATAACTGCTGCATTCAGAGATATTTGTTCCATTGAGAGTGAATTGGGCCTCTGGAACTAGTTCATTTTTCATGAACATAGTTTTGTTGAGATTCAGCTGTAGACCTATCCACTTTCTCAGTCAAAGTCAGCCTGTTTCATTTTATTAGATCAATGTCATCAGCGAAGCGGAAGTGGTGTAGTTGCTGACTCCCATTCCTTCCCATTCTAATTGTTGCATGATGTTCTCGAGGCTGGCGCTGAAGAGTTTTGGTGAAATGGTATCACCCTGCCGAACCCCTCTTTTGACATCAACGATCCCTTCCTTGTAGAATGGTGAGATCCTGGTGATAAATCCGTAATTCACCTGGTGGTGAATTCGTAACAGCTCAAGAAGGATCTTGATGTATTGGGTTTGAATGCCCTGTTTGGCTAGGGCTTCAATGACTGCTTCGGTCTCAACAGAATCAAAGGCTTTCTGTAAATCAATGAACATGAGACAGAGTGGCATCTTGAACTCCCTACAAACCTCAATGAGCTTCGTTACCATGTGTATGTGGTTGATTGTGCTGAATCCTTTTCGGTAGCCAGCTTGCTCGCATGGTTGTCCTTCATCTAATGTTCTGCCAATCCTGTTCAGGAAGACTTGAGTGAACAGCTTGTAGATGACAGACAACAGGCAGATGGGGCGATAGTTGCCGATGTCGTGAATGTCTCCCTTCTTGAAGAGAACTGTGCTACTGGTTTTCCATTGGGAGGGCACCTTGCATTCAGACAGGTAGCATGTGAAGAACCGAACCAGTGTATTGATGAGTAGTGACGGCAGATTCTTCAGGTGTTTGGGTCTGACTTTGTCTGGGCCTGGTGTTGTTCCCTTCTTTACCGACGAAATGGCATGTCGGATTTCAGAAGGGAGAACATTGGGAATGACATATCCATCCTGCGGAATTTGGTATGTGGGCAGGTGGACGTGGCTATCAAAGAGATCTGAGTAGAAGTCATGGATAATCCTTCCATTGCCTTTCTGGAAGATGTGATAGATCCATCAGGATGTGGGAGGGCAGTCATCTTGGTCTTATAGTTGGCGAAGGACAGGTGGGTGTTAGGAATGCTTTTCTCCTACATATTACCATGCTTATATTAGAGGAAATACAGGAGAAAAGGTGCTGGGATGGAGCAACAGCACAGCGGGGATGCGTTTTCCTTTTATGTGGCCAACCGGGTTCAAACCCCTGGCATCCCATATGGTCCCCAAGCACCATATGGGATAAGTAATTCCTGGGTGAAAAGCCAGGAGTAACCCCTGAGGATCACTGGGAGTGACCCAGAAAGAAAAAAAATTTTAAAGGAAACAAGGTAGTACTTGCTTGTCTTGCATGCAGCTGATCCCAGTTCTGCCCCCAGCAATACAGAATTCCTTGAATACAGCTAGGTGAGACCCTTGAGCATTGCCAAGTGTGAACCATTCACCTCAAAGATGATAAAGGTCTGAGAATATAATGTATAACATGACAACTATAGTCAATAATATCTGTATTCTTGTGGGATTAGTGTTGGAACATGGTATGTCTGAAACTGTACTATGAACAACTTTGTAAATCACAGTGCCTTAGATTAGAAAAATTATTTAAGGGGCTGGAGCAATAGTATATCAGGGAGGGTGTTTGCCTCGAATGCAACCAACCTGGGTTTGAACCCCAGGACTATATAGACCCCCCAAGCACTGCCGGGAGTAATTCCAGAGTGCAGAGCCAGGAGTAACCCTGAGCATTGCTGGGTGTGACCCCAAAAAAGAAACAAAGATTTAAGAAATAGTCGATATATCATCCAGAGACTCAGACACAATGGGGAGAGCTGCCATCCGGCTCTCCCCTAGCTCAGCTGACTTTGAGGCTCCCAGGAGGAAAGATGGGTTTTGGGAGGGGCCCATCACCTCTGTAGAGCCTCGGAAGCAGCTGGATGAGGCTTGCTCATCACAATAGCTGCCATTTTTGCTGTCTGGATGCCAGAGCACATCAGAGCCTGCCCAGGAAAGATGCTGATCTCAAGACCAGAGTAAGAGTGTAGCTGAGTTCAAGCCCAGGTAGGAGGCAGGAGTCACCGGGCATTCGTGAGATGGAGATGGGGCCACCCCTTCCCCTATCCGATTCATCCTGGAGGTCCAGTAGCACCACACACGAACTGCCCCAGAGCAACCGCCATAGCATCTAGAGACTCGGACACAACAGGGAGAGCTGCCATCCGGCTCTCCCCAAGTTGCATGGCTGCATGGTCCATCAAACTAGTGGAACCAATCATGTCCTAGAATATACTACAATCCATAATGTGTAAGAAAGGGAAGCGAGGAGAGAGAGAGAGAGAAAGAGAGAAAGGAGATACAGAACACACCATGGAGGCAGGTTGGGGGAGGGGAAGGAGGTGGAGACATTGGTGATGGGAGATGGGCACTGGTGGAGGGATGGGTGTTGGAACACTGTAGTACCAAAACTCAAACATGAGCATCTTGTAATTGTGTATCTAAAGGTGGTATAATAAAATAATTTAAATGTCACTGTGTCACTGTCTTCCCATTGTTCATCGATTTGCTCGAGTGGGCACCAGTAAAATCTCCATACTTCCTGTCACAAGCAATTGTAGCCCAGGGGCATCTGCTTGCTCCAGAGACAGGAAGAGCCTCAAACCATACTTCAGATCATGGAATTGAGGTCCATAATTTTTACTAGTTTTTGGTATATCAAATAAAACACGGGTAGCTTGCCAGGCTCTACCATGTAGGTGGTATACTCTCAGTAGAAGGCTCTCATCTTGAGCATTTACTGATGAAACTTAAAGGGGAAGATCAGGTTTTCTCTTGAATGGAGCTCTGAGGAACTATGGAGTCTGGATGTTGAGAATGACTGACCTCATGTTGTGTGGGTTGCTCTGGCTTCTTGCTAGGCTTACTGGGATGACGGGTATCAGAACCTGCCTAGAACTGTATACAGTGTCTAAATGTGAAAGATCCTGGGAAGGACCTGATCCTAAAATCAGTAATATCTAAGAATGTTGCACAGCCGTGAAGCAGCCGCACACCAAGGGAGCTGTGGGTCTGGCGTGGTGGTTCTCTCTTCCAGGGGAAGCTGGCATGGAGGTGGAGGAAAGGGCAGAGGAGCCCAAATCTCTGCTCCAAGTCAGGCCAGCGTGGTCCCACCCCCGCACGTGTGAGCGAACCCTTGGAGCAATGTTGGACTCAGCCGGGGACTGGCCAAGAATTCATTTTTAATTCTAATTGTAGAAAACCACTTAGTATTCAAAACTATCACATTCAAATGTCAATTTCTAGTGTATTAATTCTTTGGACTAGGGGTGGAAAACTTTTTTCTAGGAAAAAAATAGTAAATATTTCACTTGACAGGCATGTTTCTATCATAACTATAATATGTCACGATGAAGGCATGAAAGAAACCACAGCTAATAATAAAATTCAACAAAGAGGCATAAGGATGGGTTTGGTGTGTAGATCATAGTTTGCAAACTCCTGCTTGAAACACTGAGCATCTACTAAATTAGGAGCTATATTTACTTATTTAACATAAATTAGCCTTAATCATTTAACTCAGTTAATTATGCTGTGCAAATCTACGAACATTCATACTTAAAAATAAAAAAAAAGAAATAGTCTTGGAAACTATCACATCCACTGAAAAAAGTAATATTTATAAACTCTAAATAAACATAGTAAAACTAAATATGAAAGGTTAATCACTTGATCACTTCACTTGAATCCCGTTATTCATCGATTTGCTTGAGCGGGCGCCAGTAACATTTCCATTGGACCCTATCACGTGCCAATGTAGCCCAATGGCATCTGGTTGATTCAGGAATATGAAGAGCCTCAAACCGTTCCTTCAGGGTCTTGACAAGGAAGTCTGACCACCTTGTAGGTGGGCGGCCACGAGATCTTTTGACATCCCGTGGGTTCCAGTTGGTAACGGCTCTAGTCCAGCGGTTGTCTCCAAATCGCATTACATGTCCAGCCCATCTGATTTTTCGATGCCTTGGCAAACGAGACAGCATCCCTGATTCTGGAATAGCAACAGAGGTCAGAATTTCGGATTCCTTCTCTCACTTGAGTGAGGCATGATATTCCAAGCACAGCTCTTTCGATTCCTCTCTGGGAGACCCGAATAGCATTCTCATCCTGCTTTTGTAGGGCCCAGGTCTCTGAGGTGTATGTTAATGCAGGGAGAACGGTGGAGTCAAAAGAGATGTGCCCGGAGCTGGAGGTTCTTTGTCCTTTTAGCTATTTCTTCGATGCCTTTGAAGGCATTCCATGCCGCTCTCTTCCTCCCTGCGCAGCTCAGGTTTTAGGTCGTTCATCATGTTGATTTGTCGTCCTAGGTACACATAATTGCTGCATTCAGAGATGTTTGTTCCATTGAGAGTGAATGGGGCCTCTGGAACTAGTTCATTTTTCATAAACATGGTTTTCTTTAGATTCAGCTGTAGACCTATCTTTCCACATTCTCGGTCGAAATCAGCCAGCATTTGTGCTGCTTGGCTAATGTTTGGTGTTATTAGAACAATGTCATCAGCAAAGTGGAGGTCGTGTAGTTGCCGACCATCTATCTTCACTCCCATTCCTTCCCATTCTAATTGTCGCATGATGTTCTCGAGGGTGGCGAGGGTGATGTTCTCGAGAGTTTTGGTGAAATGGTATCACCCTGTCGAACCCCTCTTTTGACATCAATGATCACTTCTTTGTAAAAAGGTTAATAATTTTTAAAAAGTACAAATTAGTACTGTTTGTATAATTAAAAATCATTAAGAGAGGGCTGGAGAGATAGTACATCAGGCAGGCAATTGCCTTGCAAACAAGTAACCTGGATTTAATCCCTGGTATCCTGTGTGGTTCCCTGAGCTCTACTAGGAGTTATGTTTGAGCACAGAGTCAGGAGTAAGCCCTGAGCACTGCCAGGTGTGTCCCCCCAAAAAAATTGTCAAGAAAATAGAACTTTAGAACTTGAGGGTTCACACACACACACACACACACACACACACACACACAAAGGTAAATAAATGAGGTTAAGTTAATTAACCACTGATAGAAATAATTTCAAATACAAGCACATACTAAATTTCTCCATTGCATATGTATATTGTATGCATATACATATGCATACATGTCTGTCTCTCTATGTGTGTGTGTCTATGTAATACAATGTGATCAATTATACCTCAATTGAACTCTAACAACAAATAAAAATTCTGTACTTTAATTTCTTAAAACAATATCTGTGCATTTCAGTATAGTAAAAATATACCACAATTTATAGAAATGATAAGAAGCACACAGCTTTTTAAACTTTCATTACCTGTTGCTCAGAAGACCTGAGTGGAATGAAAATTTTCTGTGCAAGAACTGATTCTGGCAGAGGTACTGGAATGAGTGGCCATCGTCAAGATATAATTCACCCATGGCAGAACCCTGGAGCATAAAGCAAAGGTAGAGAATATACTTAGACAATAGCTTTCTCAATAAATAATGTCACTCTCCCAGTAGTAATCAATGTCAATCCTCACAGCACCAAGAGTTGTAGTGTTCTAGAAGGACATATCTCATTCCTCATTCTGAGGTTCTTCAGGAACAATTCCAGAAAAGTCAGTCAAGCTGGATAGTGATTCAGAAACAGATCAAAGTTTTGATTTCTGGATAAAGATCAGAAGCACCTAGCACATAGAAGTTTCACTACTGTTTTTTCTCTTTTGGGTCACACCTGGTAATGCTCAGGGATTACTCCTGGCTCTTCACTCAGAAATTACTCTTGGCAGAACTTGGGGGATCATATGGGATGCTGGGGATCAAACCAGGGTCGGCCACATGCAAGGCAAATGCTCTACCCGCTGTGCTATCGCCTCCAGCCCCCCAGGTTCTGTACTTTTATACAGTGTCATACACTCAGTGGGTTACGATTACAAAGAAAGTAATAGCAGAGATATATAAAGGGAACTTTTTTGTTTTTTACAGAAATATCTTAGTATTACCTTAGTACTTAGAGCCACCCAGAGTCCATATGGGGAATCAGTCATGCAGCCTGTGGATTTCCTTACAGTTGTCTTTATTGGCACTATACTTCCTCCTCGTTGAAACACTGGTATCTATAACAGAGCAACTCTCAGGAAAGGAATGTTCATAGAAGGCAATTTTAAAGTATAATTTAAAAACCCTTTATTGTGCAAGACATATTCCTTGCAAGTGTAGACTCAAAGATATTAACTTAATGATCAGAGAAATGACAAATATGAGGGCCCCAGCATTAAATGGAAGAGTTCAAATACAAGTAATGATCCACTTTTTTTATGCTGAAGAGGAACATTTTAGCCATCACCAATTTATGATCAATATATTCTGCTTATCCTATAAGTATCCTCTCCTGTTTTATATTTTAATTTTCCTATTAATATAATAAAAGTTTATTTCTAGAACCCTAAAGAGTGACATTTTCTGTGTAAGTAGGCCCATATATGTGAAATAATTTTATCTGGGGATTGGGGGGTTGGGCCATATCTGGAGGTGTCAGGGCCTACTCCTGGTTCCATGTTTAGGTGGTGCTCAGGGGATCATATGCAGTGCTGGGAATCAAACCAGGGTCAGCCACAGGCAAGGCAGGTGCCTTATCAATACTCTATACTATCTTTTTGGCCCCAATAATTTTCTATATAATTGAGTTCATATAGCTGCTGAAAATTTTAAAACATTACATCAGTATTAGCTGGGAAGTAAGCTAAGAACATCATGCCTGGCACTGATGTTCTCTTGAGCACTGTGGTTATATATCTGGTGACATCCCAGCACTGTTGGCTCCAAATGGCACTGTATTTCTGGGCTCTAACATTAACCATCGAGCCTAGTAGGTGGAGTATTTCTGGGTATAACCCACAGGCCCCTTGAACACTGTTTGGGGAGCACTCCCTTACCTACCCACCCCCACCAAATAACAAAAGTACCTAGTAATCTTCCTATTACTTAGAACCTACAATAATAGTTTGTTTCCTCTACAGAAGCACAATTTTTTCCTGCAAAATCCAAATGAATGGTTATTTTGATTCTAACATCAGAACTGACAGTGTCTTTTTTTTTTTTCTTTTTGGGTCCATCCAAGATGCTCAGGGGTAAGTCTAGGCTCTGTACTCAGGAACTACTCCTGGCGGTGCTTGGGGACCATATGGGATGCCAGGGATCGAACCCAGGTAGGCTTCGTGCAAGGCAAATGCCCTACCCACTGGACTATCACTCCGCCCTGACAGTGTCTTTTGGACTCAGAGCTTCAGGGATACAAGTGGAATGTCCTATTCTTTGAAATGCTCCTGTAGAAGGGCTTTCTGCAGGGTATGTGTGTTGCTATGCTCACTCTCTATTTTCAATGTTATTATTGTTCTTAGACACACAAATGTAAATGTAGAGGGAAGAGCTGTTTGTGCTTAGTGTTTCATACCACGGTACTAATAGTATATATTATTTTTTTTGCTTTTTCTTACACTTAACGTGACTGACATAATTTAACATATTATATAATTCACCTATTAAAGTGCACATTTAAATGTTTTTCAGTATATTGAATATTGCAACCATAGCCATATCTATTTTTTTTTTTTTTTGCTTTTTTTGGGTCACACCCGGCAATGCTCAGGGGGTTTCTCCTGGCTCTGCACTCAGGATTTACTCCTGGAGGTGCTTGGGGGACCATATGGGATGCCAGGGATTGAACCCAGGCCGGCACAGGCTGACCACGTGCAAGGCAAACACCCTACCCGCTGGACTATCGCTCCGGCCCCTAGCCATATCTATTTGAAAACATTTTCATCACTTTCAAAAATAAACCCTCTACCTATTAGCAGTAGCCAGTTCCTTACTGCTCCTCTGACTCTTCCCCTTCCCTAGTTCTAGGCAGCCACTACTCTATTTCTGTGTCTATACATATGTGTTAGTAAGCAGAACACTAATATCTATAGTTTTTAATATGTAGGTACGTGTTATTGATAGAGCATTTGTATCCAACCCTCTAAATTCATACGCTTAAGTCCCGACTTCCACAGTACTGTATTTGAAGATAGGGACTATATGTAGGTAACTAAGAAATTTTTTGTGTGTTTTTTTTGTAGTGTCAGGGATAGAACCCAGGACCTCACAAATGCATGGCCCTCTACTAAGTTACACCCCATCCCTTGGATATAATGAAGGTTAATTGAGGTCATAAGATCTTGCAGGGGCTTGTTCTTGCCAGCCTGTGTTCTCCCATGAACGCATGTCTACTTGTTTCAACTCTGGAGAAGCCAATGTTCATTCTTTTTTAAAAATTAATTAATTAATTAATCCCCCCCAAATTTTATTACACCACTTTTTTTTTTTTTTGCTTTTTTGGGTCACACCCGGCAATGCTCAGGGGTTTCTCCTGGCTCTGCACTCAGGAATTACTCCTGGTGGTGTTCGGGGACCATATGGAATGCCGGGTCGAACCCTGGCCGGCATGGGCCGGCCGCGGTGGCAAACGCCCTATCCGCTGGGCTATCACTCCGGCCCCTTACACCACTTTTAGACATACAATTGCAAGATGCTCATGTAGAGTTTTGGTTCTACAGTGTTCTAACACCCATCCCTCCACCCGAACCCATCTCCCATCACCAATGTCCCCACCTCCCTCCCCCTCCCACACCTCAACTACTTGGCGGGTTCTGCATGTCTTTTCTCTCCTCTCTATCTCTCTCTCCCGCCTACCTTTCCTTCATATCGTAGACTGCAGTACATTAAAAGACATAACTGTTTCCACTAGTTTGATGAACTTAGGGGCCTCACGGTCAGCATCTGGTCAGCGAAGGTGGCGGCTAGTGTGGTGGGCGAGTCTCATCCGCCTGCTCCCAGGACCCCCCAGAGGTGATGGGCCCACTCCCAAACCCCATCTGCCCTCCTGGGAGCCCCATGGTCAGCTGAGCCTGGGGAGAGCCGAGTTCCAGCTTCCCCAGCTGCGTTTGAGACACTGCATGGTATGGCTGGTTGCCCCAGGGCAGCTCCTGGGCGGGCCACCAGGCTCAACAATATGGAGGAGGGAAGGGCAGACCGTGGCTCCATCTGATGAATTCCCAGTGATTCCCGCTTCTGGGAGCTGCCTACCTGGGCTCAAACTCGTTTTGCTCTGTTAATCTGGTCTTGAGGTAGCATCCTAGCATCCGGACAGTGAAGGTGGCGGTTAGTGTGATGGGCAAGTCTCATCTGGCTGCTTTCGGGACACCCCAGAGATGATGGGCCCATTCCCAAAACCCATCTGTCCTCCTGGAAGCCCCATGGTCAACTGAGCCTGGGGAGAGCCGAGTTCCAGCTTCCCCAGCTGCGTTTGAGACTCCCATGTTCATTCTTGAACATGTATGTATTACTCTTTTCTCTTCCCTCATGTCTAAGTAAATTAAGTAAATTTTGCTCAGTAAAATCTATCTCACTTTTCAAAAATAAAAATAAAAAGGTTCTGCAGGGCCCTGATCAGATAGGACTGTTGCCCTTATAAAAACAAGCATGTCTCTCTCTCTCTCTCTCTCTAATATGTATCTTTCTCACTCCTCCCCCCCACCACAAAAATAAATGAGAAGGCAGTTCTCTACAGGCCAGGAGGGGCTCTCACTAGGAAAATAAAATTTTTTGCTCTTTTGTTTTGGAAGTTCTAGCCCCCATCCTGTAGCTGTAGCCCCAAGCCTGGCAAGCTACCCGTGTCATATTTGATATGTCAAATACCAGTCACAATTATATTAGGTCATTACCATGGCCTAATATAATGGTTTAAGACTCTTTATGTTTCTGGAGCAAGCAGATGCCCTTAGGCTCTACTAGCATGAGACAGGACATATGGAGATGTTACTGGTGCCCACTCGAGCAAATCGATGATGAACAGGAAGATAGTGATAGTGAAAGCCCCCAGAACTAAGAGCAAGTACCCAGATGCTTCTATCTTGTTCTGGTAACCCAAGCTGACTAATAATACAGCACAGTAGGTAAAAATAATTGTAGGAAAATAACTCACAGTGTCCAAAGATACTGGGATTTTCACTGTGTATGCACCTTGCCAAATAGAAAATGTCTTAGAGTCATACCAGACCTGGAAAGGAATAGAAAAGACTGAAAAGAAGTATGGTAGTAACTCAGTTCACATATTCATTATTTGGTAAAACACTGATTCATCTGTATTTCAAATACCCAGAAGACAAAATAAATGGAACTTATAAAAAATCCTTAATATACACTAAGAAGAATATACATCTGTAAGAAGAGACGCAATTTAGAACCTTGTACAGAGACACATCAGCTTGTCTATCTAATTATACAAAAGTTATTTATGGAAGAGTCCACAATGGTAGACATAGTTCCTATTGTCAACGGTTTTCTGGTATAATCAGCTTATAAAAACTTATTTCATCAAGTAAAATAGAAGAGAGAAATACAAAACTAAGGAAGAAAAGCACATTGCAAACTAATTTTGGATGAGGCAGGAGAAAGAAAAAACTTCAGAGAAGGAAACAGATCTTAGAGAAAAAATTGGAAACTTGGATTAACTGAAAAAAAGAGTACAAATCTGGAATTGGAGAGATAGTATAGTGGGTATATTATAGTATAGCTCTAGACTCTATAGTGAGAGGCTCTTGCCTAGCACATAGCCAGGTTCAGTCTCTGGCACCAGACATGGTTCATGAACACATAGCCAGAGAAAGTTTTCAGTACCATTGGGTATGGCCCCAAATAACAAATAAATAGTGTAATTCAGAATTGAAGTTCAAAACTGTACTGGGATCTAAAGGGAAGGGTTAACTACTGAATTACTAAAAAATCCTAAAATGTAATTGTTGTTATCAATCCTTAATCCTTAAGATTTATCATAAGCAGCATAATAACAAAACCTTTTTCCTTTATCTCTCTTCTAACCTAGTACAGCTTCTGGCAGAAAAGAGTCCGTTTCACAATTCGATCTCCTAGGATTACCACAGCCTTTATATAGCTCAGCGGCTGCGTCTCACTGTCCTGTGATATGAGACAGATAGGACTTGACTATCATTAGCTACAGTGAATTCTTCATTCAACGGAACTGACACAGTGTACTACTAACCCTGGCTGGATTCAGTTTGCTAATGTTTTAAGGATTTCTGTCTGTGATTATGGAAGATACTGGCTTAGATTTCTTTTCTTGCGATACATTTCTTTGGAGAATCGTAGTAGGAAAATTTAGGCAAATGATTACATAGTTATCTACTACCTATCTGGTATTTCCAAAATGAATTAGAATGAGAGGTACAGTATATATGCCTGGAGTCATATAAAAGATCCCCAGCCTAGGAAGGATATAAGTGGAACTGAGTAGCACATTGTAAAATAGACCTAGAGCTAGGCTACCAAGTGTCTCGCCGAGAAAGTACTTAGAGGCCTATTATAAACCAGGACCCCGAAGAGGAGCTAGGGATACAGCAGTGAATATAACAGATAAAATTCACTATCCTAAAGAAATTTGGATGGGAGCAACAGATAAAAAGAAACAAGTAATAAAAGGATGTTAGAAGTTGGAACATTCTATGGAGGAAATAAAAGGGATGAAGGAGGACTCCAGAGGACCAGGAGTAGTGAGGTGGTTTGTCATGTTAAAGGGGTAGTAACACTGAGAAGGTGATGTAAAGATTAAGAGATGGAATGAAAATAAATAGATAGATAGATAGATAGTAGATAGATAGATAGATAGATAGATAGATAGATAGATAGATAGATAGATAGATAGATAGATAGATAGATAGATAGATAGATAAGCAAATAAATAAAAGAGAGGGACTGGACATATAGAAACATGAAAAAGACTGACAGAAAGAGATTCAGATGGGGCTGGAGCGAAAGTTTGCCTTGTACGCAGCTGACCCAGGAGTTCGATCCCCAGCATCCTATATGGTCCCCTGAGCACCGCCAGAAGTAATTCCTGAGTGAAGAGCCAGGAGTAACCCCGAGTATTGCTAGGTGTGACCCAAAAAAAAAAAAAAGAGACTCAGATGGCCCCTTTACACAGTGAATGGGGCATTAATTACCAGCGGGATAAAGAAGAAACAGAGGTTTCAAGAAACAGCAAGAAACAGAGAGGTTGTTTGAGGGTCTCTGATGATGTAACCAGAGAGAACAGCACAGCACACTACAGGAAACTGTTGAAGGAGTATATTGTAGTCACAGCAATGTGCCTGCACTTCTAAGCCATCAGCAAATGTGTGGATAAGTCAAAAGTGACCTAGTTCCCCTTAATGGAAGCTTACTGATTTGTAGAACCAACAAGTTTCGCAGTAGAAATGCTTGGCACGTTACCTTATTCAGCTGATATTAAATTCAACCTTTTCCTTGAGCTTCTATTTGGCAGGGGAACTTTTTTTTTGCTTTTTTTTGGGTCACACCTTGTGATGCTCAGAGGTTACTTCTGGCTCTTTGCTCATGAATCACTCCTGGCAGTGCTCGGGGACCATATGGGATGCCAGGGATTGAACTCAGGTTGGTCGCGTGCACAGCAAATGCCCTACCAGCTGTGCTATTGCTCCAGCCCATGTCAGGGGAACCTTTTTAAAGAGCCCTCATGTTCAGAACTACTAATTATAGAAGAAATCAAGCAGAAGGAATATAACATGAATATTCTGGGGCAGTGTCTGGTATTTACAACAGTAATGACAAGTCAGTTTAATGTGACCTCTCCCCCAAAATTTAACATATATGTATGTATGGGGGTGTGTGTGTATTCACTTCATAATGCCTGCAAGGAGTATTTTCTTCTATGGTAATATATTTGACAAATTAAAGACCATGAAATAAGACTATCTGGACTATCCAGGTGAGTCCTGAATTTCCGCACAAATGACCTTAAAAAAAGAGACAGAAAAGGAGACAGAGACACATAGGGGAAAGTTTGTGAAGTGAGAGACAGAGAAGGAACGGGTGTCCCTAAACTTATGGACACCCAGGGTTGGGGGGCAGTCACCGGCAGCTGGGGCAGAAGCATTGCTAATCTCTTCACAGCTTCCAGAAGAAGCCTGCTGACACCTTGATTTTGGATTTTTGGATTTCAAGCATCCAGAACTGTGAGAGAATATATTTTCTATTTTGTGATGCTGAGATTACATATGGTTAATTCCACATCTCCCCATCCCCTGCCTGAATTCAGTGCTCTGGGTTTCAGTAGGTCCAGGACACAGTGACAATAGTCAATGATACTGACTAAAGCAGAGAGGAAACTGGAGGCTCACAGAGTGAAGCAACTTATTTCTTTTTTATTTTTATTTATTTTTTCTTTTGGGGTCACACCCGGCTATGCTCAGGGGTTACTCCTGGCTCTGCACTCAGGAATTACTCCTGGCAGTGCTCGGGGGGACCATATGGGATGCCGGGGATCGAACCCGGCCGGCACTGGCTGGCCGCGTGCAAGGCAAATGCCCTATCCGCTGGGCTATCGCTCCAGCCCCAACTTTTGTTATTTTCTTTAACCCTCTCTAATGAGTGTTTGGAGAAAATATTTTGGTATAAAACCTCAGAACTCAGATAAAATCTAGAAATAAACAGCAAGGTCTCTTCATAGCTACTCTCCCCTCCCCGCAACCCCCCCCCCCCACACACACACACAACTACCTGTCCTTATGCTAGACAGCTCATAGTAGACCGGAGATTTCTTTGCCTCAAGCCTCACTGTGTTTACAAAGACTCAGTCCCAGGTCACAGTGTGAAGGTAAAGAACCATTTTGATTCTTTTCTTTTCTTTTTTTTTTTCCTTTTTGGGTCACACCCGGCGATGCTCAGGGGTTACTCCTGGCTCTTCACTCAGGAATTACTCTTGGCAGTGGTCAGGGGACCATATGGCATGCTGGGGATCGAACCAGGGTCAGCTGTGTGCAAGGCAAACGCCCTACCCACTGTGCTATTGCTCCAGCCCCTCATTTTTATTTTTATTGGTGCTATCACCAAGAAGAATTCACCTTGCTCCCTGATCATATGAAGTCTCTTGACCTCCCAGGACAGAGGTTGTGACTTGTATACAAGAATCTTTAGTCGCTGTAGTCATCTGAACTGTGTTCACATAATGAAGAAATATGTTTCTTTTTTTTTTTAAAGGGTTTTTATTTATCTATCTATCTATCTATTTATTTATTTATTTATTTATTTATTTATTGCTTTTTTGGGTCACACCCGGTGATGCTCAGGGGTTACTCCTGGCTCTGCACTCAGGAATTACTCCTGGCGGTGCTCGGGGGACCATATGGGATGCCGGGATCGAACCCAGGCCAGCATGGGCCGGCCGCAAGGCAAACGCCCTACGCGCTGGGCTATTGCTCCAGCCCCAGAAATATGTTTCTTAATAGGGGCCAATTCATCAGAATGAAGGGATGAGACATAAAAGATATCTGGCTATCTTTTCTTTATAGTTACCTCATTTGATCCTGGCAGAAGCACATCAACCACGGTGGCTTTTGGTTCTGTGACCGGATGAACCAACAGAGCACTTCCTAAACAGTGGAGAAGAAATAAAGTTGAAAACCATTCTTAGTGGTCTAAGAACATCCTTTCTGTTCAGTGGCATGCTTTGTGACTTTATTTTTTGAAGTGTTTTTTTTTCAACAGAGACATCTCTCCCATTTCCATATTTCAACAACAGGAAGTCTCTAAGTCTGATATAAAGGAGGCTAGCCAAACAGTCATTAAACACTTAAGGACTTTATATGCATGTGTATATATATATATTTATATATGCATATATACTTATATATATATAAATTTATGATTTTACTTATAGGAATATCCAGTTGGTGGGCATTCTGAATACATACATTTGTATATGTATATATGTATGTGTATATATGAACAATATATGTATGTATACACACATACATACAATTTGGGAGGGAAGGCTAGTTCTAGCCCTGGCCCACTATCCTAATAAAGCCTCGCAAGAAGCCAGGGGAACCCCCACACCATGAGAGCTGCCATTTTCAACATCCGAACTCCACAGCTCGTCAGAGCTCCACCCGACACGGTTCATCAGTAAATGCACGAACTGAAAGCCTACTACCGAAAGTATATCAGCCACATGGCAGAGTCTGGCAAGCTACTCATGTCATATTTGATATGCCAAAAACTAGTAACAGGGGCCGGAGGCGATAGCCCAGCGGGTAGGGCGTTTGCCTTGCACGCGGTCAGCCTGTGCCGGCCCGGGTTCGATCCCCGGCATCCCATATGGTCCTCCGAGCACCGCCAGGAGTAATTCCTGAGTGCAGAGCCAGGAGTAACCCCTGAGCACCGCCGGGTGTGACCCAAAAAGCCAAAAAAAAAAATAGTAACAATTATAGACCTGAACGAATGGTTTGAGGCTCTTCATGTTCCTGGTTCGAGCATATGCCCTTTGGCTACACTAGCACATGACAGGAAGTATGAAGATGTTACTGGTGCTCGCTCAGCAAACCGATGAACAAACGGGAAGACAAGTGATAGACAAGATATATATGTATATATATATATATACATATATATACATATATAAATATATATCAAGTGATATATGTAAAGATTATTTTCGCAAAACACACAATCAAGCAGAATATAATTTAAAATGTAGTGTCATACAAAAATCTGTCTTATAAATGAAGTGATATTATTTGCTTGAACTCCTGTAGTTTAAAGAACAAACAGTTCTGCTAGCCCCATAGCAGGGTCATCTTCCTTTGCTAAACTGGGAGCCCTAACAGTGCTCTTACCATGTGCCTGCTGTGCCAAACAAAAGTTCTACCTTTGTTTTTATGGCTTTAAAGACTATGAACTGGTGGCTGTTTTTTTGCTGTTGTTTTTCTGCTAAGTTTAAGTGTTACTTTTGTTTTTGTGGCTCTTAAAGACTGTAAACTCATCCCCCCATCCACCTCCCATTTTATTTTGTTTTGTTTTTGGACCATCGATTTGCAGCTAAGACAATTCCCAGCCTCAGTTATCAGGGATTGCTTCTAGTGGTGCCGGGGAAACCATTTTGGTACCAGAGATTGAACAACGGACTACGTGAAAAAACATGCTCCAACCCCTTGAACTATATTCATGGCTCAATACTGTGAGAACAGATGACTGGATTAAAAAAACTATGTTTTTTTGGGTAACTATGATACATCTACACAATGGAATACTATGCAGCTTTTAGGAAAAATAAAGTTATGAAATTTGCCTACAAATGGATGAACATGGAGAGGATCATGTTGAGTGAAATTAACCAGAGGGAAAAAGACAGATATAGAATGACTGAATTTATTTGTGGAATCTAAGAAAAAATAGTATGATACTAATATCCAAGGCCAGGCAAAATATGGAGGCAAAATATGGATCAGGAGGACTTGTCAGTGGGTATAATCTACCACAAGTGTGTGGGAGTCAGAGGTTAGGTAAGACAGAGAAGGGACCAGTGTGCTAATAAGTGTTGGAAATGGTAATACCAGCCTAGAACTAACTATTGAATATAGGCAAAGTAATAACCCCTAAATGTATGTATTGCAAATCACAGTATGTAAGAGAAGGGAGGAGGGAAAGAGGGTATGGGAGAGGGATGGAGAAAGAGAGAGAGAGAGAGAGAGAGAGAGAGAGAGAGAGAAAGAGAGAGAGAGAGAACAGGCTAAGTAGCTGCCATAAAGGCAGATTGGGGAGGGGAAGGGAATCAGGGACTTTGGTGGTGGAAAATGGGCAATGGTGGAGGGATGGTTTCTGGAACACTGCATGGCTGAAACCTAATCATGAAAAGTTTTGTAATTGAATATCTCATGGTGTTATAATAAAATTTTTTTAAAAGGCAAACATGATGCAGTCCTTGTCCTCGTGCTTTTACAATTAGTGAAGACAAACTGATTAAAAATAAATACCAGAAAAAAGCAAAAGTGCAAAATGGAATGAAAGTTACATCCTAGAAGTGACTGAGTGACATAGTCATTTAGGTATGAAGAAGCAAATTTGGTCAGAAAAGATTTCTCCAAAGACATAACTATATTGAGGTCTGAAGTTGAGTGGAGACCTACAGAGCTAGGATTTTTATTTTGAGGTTTTCATGACTTAAAAATAGTATTCAGGGGCCGGAGCAATAGCCCAGTGGGTAGGGCATTTGCCTTGCACGCTGGCTGGCCCATGCCAGCCTGGGTTCAATCCCGGCATCCCATATGGTCCCCGAGCACTGCCAGGAGTGATTCCTGAGTGCAGAGCCAGGAGAAACCCCTGAGCAGAACATTGCTCGGTGTGACCCAAAAAAAAAAAAAAAAAAAAGTATTCAGGGAGCTACAGTGATATTATAGAGTGGGTAGGGTATTTGTCTTGCACATGGTTGACCAGAATTCAATCCCCAGCATCCTATATGGTGCCCCAAGCATCACCAGAAGTAATTCCTGAGTGTAGTGCCAGGAGTAACCCCTGAGCATGGCTGGGTGTGACCCAAAATGCAAAAAACAAAAACAACAACAAACCCCCCAGTATTTATTATTTTGAAAAATTTTCTGTTGAACCAAGCTTCTTGAGCCTTTTCCCCAAATGATAAATTTTCATGTAATGCATGATGGTTTATACATGTTACAAAAAAGGGCACCCCTTCCACAATTTACCTGCAAAGGAAATAATGTCATTTAGCTTTATTTATTTTTTTGTTTTTGAATTTTTTGGGTCACACCTGGTGATGCTCAGGGGTTACTCCTCACTCTGCACTCAGTAATTACTCCTGGCAGTGCTTGGGGACCATACTGGTTGCCGGGAATTGAACCCAGGTTGGCCATATGTAAGGAGAATGCCCTACCCATTATACCATTGCTCAAGCCACTAGGTCTTTTAGATCTTTATTCAGCCATCTGATATGTCTGTTTTCCCCCTACTTCACCTTCCTGTAGTAATATCCCAAAGCTTAGGAGTGGCCCCAGAGAAACAGATTAGCTTAATTAGGTATTCAGACTAACTGAATAGACTTATTTGAGATTAACAGACAATATTATGAAAAAATATTACACGACAGAAGATTAGAGCTATGAAAATTACATATACCATCACTTGATCACTTGACATCCCGTTATTCATCGATTTGCTCGAACGGGTGCCAGTAACATTTCCAATTGACCCTATCGTGTGCCAGTGTAGCCCAATGGCATCTGGTTGCTTCAGGAAAACAAAGAGCCTCAAACCGTTCATTCAGGGTCTTGATGAAGAAGTCTGACCATCTTGTAGATGGGTGGTCCACGTGATCTTTTGACATCCCGTGGGAACCAGTCGGTAATGGCTCTAGTCCAGCGGTCGTCTCCAAATCGCAGTACATGTCTAGCCCATCTGATTTTCGATGCCTTGGCAAATGAGACAGCATCCCTGACTCTGGAACAGTGATGGAGGTTGGAACTCCAGATTCCTTCTCTCGCTTGAGTGAGGCGTGATATTCTAAGCACAGCTCTTTCAATTCCTCTTTGGGAGATCCAAATAGCATTCTCATCCTGCTATTGTAGGGCCCAAGTCTCTGAGGCGTATGTTAATGCAGGGAGAACAGTGGAGTGGAAGAGATGTGCCCAGAGCCAGAGGTTCTTTGTCTTTTTTGCTATTTGTTCTATGCTTTTGAAGGCATTTCATGCCGCTCTCTTCCTCCTGTGTAGCTCAGGTTTTAGGTCATTCATCATGTTGACTTCTTGACCTAGGTACACATAAGTACTGCATTCAGAGATGTTTGTTCCATTGAGAGTGAATGGGGCCTCTGGAACTAGTTCATTTCTCATAAACATAGTTTTGTTGAGATTCAGCTGTAGCTCTATCTTTCCACATTCTCGGTCAAAGTCAGCCAGCATATGTGCCGCTTGGCTAATGTTTGGTGTTATTAGAACTGTCATCAGTGAAGCGGAGGTGATGTAGTTGCCGACCGTCTATCTTCACTCCCATTCCTTCCCATTCTAATTGTTGCATGATGTTCTCGAGGGTGGCGCTGAAGAGTTTTGGTGAAATGGTATGCCGAACCCCTCTTTTGACATCGATGATCACTTCTTTATAGAATGGTGAGATCCTAGTGGTGAATCCATAATACAGCTCATGAAGGATCTTGATGTATTGGGTCTGAACGCCCTGTTTGGCTAGGGCTTTGATGACTGCTTCAGTCTCCACAGAATAAAAGTCTTTCTTTAAATCAATGAATGTGAGACAGAGTGGCATCTTGAACTCCCTACAAACTTCAATGAGCTTTTTTACCGTGTGGATATGGTCGATTGTGCGGAATCCTTTTCGGTAGCCAGCTTGCTCACATGGTTGTCCTTCATCTAATGTTCTGCCAATCCTGTTAGGATGACTCAAGTGAACAGATTGTAGATGACAGACAACAGGCAGATGGGGCGATAGTTGCCAATGTCGTGAATGTCTCCTTCTTGAACAGTAGAACTGTCCTACTGGTTTTCCATTGGGAGGGCACCTAGCATTCAGGCAGGTAGCGTGTGAAGAGCCGAGCCAGTGTATTGATGAGTACTGAAGGCAATTATTCAGGTGTTTGGGTCTGACTTTGTTTGGGCCTGGTGCTGTTCCCCCTCTTTACTGATGAAATGGCATGTCGAATTTCAGAAGGGAAAACGTTGGGAATGACATACCCATCCTACAAAATTTGGTATGTGGACAGGTGGACGTGGCTATCAAAGAGATCTGAGTAGAAGTCATGGATAATCTTCTCCATTGCCTTTCTGGAAGATGTGATAGATTTATCAGGATGTTGGAGGGCAGTCATCTTGGTCTTATAGTTGGCGAAGGACAGGTGGGTGGTGCGAATGCTTTTCCCAGCTTCTGCTGCATCTTCCAGTATTTCTGCTCTTATCTTTTTTTTTTTTTTTTTTTCTTTTTGGGTCACACCGGCGATGCTCAGGGGTTACTCCTGGCTCTGCACTCAGGAATCACTCTTGGCGGTGCTCAGGGGACCATATGGGATGCCGGGATTCGAACCCGGGCCGGCACAGGCCGCGCACGGCAAGGCAAAGCGCCCTACCCGCTGGGCTATCGTTTCGGCCCCTGCTCTTATCTCTTTGAGGTCTTCCTTTATCGCTTCTCTGCACTGCTTTGCAAGCTTGGATGTTAGCGTTTGCTCGCCTGAGGCTTACGCCTTGCCATGTTGGCCAATGAGCTCGAGAGTTTTTGAGGTCAGGCGTCCTTTTGTGGCTTTCTCTCTCTCGGCATTCTTCACACAATAATGGAGGTGCTGAACCAGTCGGTTGTATTCTTCATCGATGTCATCAATGATGGTATCTTCCCATGTTGCCGCAATGGTGCCAAAGAGTTCCCAGTTGGTGGTCATTCTGGGAGTTCTCTTCTTAAACTTTTCAACCTTTTCTCCCCGTTGCGTGAAGTAGAATTTTGCACAAAGGAAACGGTGATCCGATCCTGTTTGGAATTTGGGGACGACAGCAACATTGGTCAGGCAAAACCGTCGATTGAAGATGATGTGGTCAATTTCATTGTGGAACTGTCCACTAGGTGATTCCCATGTCCAACATTTTGATTCAGCTTTCTGGAACTGTGAGTTCCCATGAATGGTCTTGGTGGACATGATGAACTCAGATAGTCTCTCACCCTGTTCGTTCCATTCTAGGCCATGGGTCCCGATGTGGAGTTCTTCAGCCGATCTTCTCAGTCCTATCTTGGCATTAAAATCACCAACTATGATCTTGTAGAAGGTGTGATCTTTTTTTATAGAACTCCTCCAGTTCCATGTAGAATTTCTCAATTTCTTCTTCCTTGTATGTAGATGTTGGTGCATAGACAACAAAGATAGAAAATGCTGGCAGTGGGCCACATCTCTTCAAGTGTAATCGTCCTATCCGGTTTGTTAGGCATTCAAATGAATCAATTCTCACGGCCATGTTCGTGTTGACAAGGACACCAATGCCACTGATGCCTCTTTCACTGCATGTCCCGAGGAACAGTTCTTCTCCGGTGTCAAAAACAGCGTGATGCGATTGACGCCTCCTTGTCTCAGTCAGACCAATGATATCATACTTGATCTTTTGCGCTTGCACCATCAGGTCCTCGATATATGCTTCTGTTGCCAGTGTACGTGCATTGAAAGTACAGACTGTCATTTTAGTCCTTCTTTGTTTTGGCAGCTTAGTATGGCCCTGAAATTTTATCAGGCACTGCTTGTACGTCCTTCTTAGTGCTGCTATAATAAGGGCTCTTTCAGGGTCAGGAAGATGAACATTTTTTATTGCTGGTTTTGGCATACTGAATACACATCGGACAGCTTGCTAAGCTCTGCAGTGTGGGCAGTATACTCTTAGTAGCTTGCTGGGCTAAGCACTGCCAGGAGTAATTCCTGAGTGCAGAGCCAGGAGTAATCCCCTGAGCATCGCTGAGTGTGATGTCACTCTCCGCCCTGACAAGCAGGACATACCGTGCAGCTGCTCCACGTAGCCGGAGGACACATAGCCTGTGTCCCGGTCATCCCACTGGCGGTCCTTGATGAGCGCGGTGAACATGGTTGCGGTAAAGATGGTAAATATGACCCCGGGTGTCCATAATCGTGTCGCCCCACAGGCCGGATCCGAGGTCCCGCTGGAGTTGCCCGGAATGGGGCCACAAGCCAAGGGGGGCTCCCCGACCTCACTGTTGCCGCTCGCCACAGCTGTGCGCCGCTGCCCGCACAGTCAGTCCCAGACCCCGCGCCGGGTCCCCCTGCCATATACCATATAATATATAATCTAAAAACATTAGTGTCAGAACTTTTACTATTTCTACTTTCTTTCTATTAGGGATCATTTTTAGTGTTCTTTACTAGAAAAATATAATAAAAGCATTCAGTATTTATTATAACCAAGAAATCAAGAAATGCTCACCCAGCATGTATTCATCTTCCACGCCAAAAAGTTTCTAATTCATCAGGGAACTCTATCCACAGAGGCCTAGGTGAAGAAAAAAAAAACCCTTTCATGTCACTAGATGCTTTATTATAATTAAATTTCATATTCTGTTTTATATAACTATTCAAAGGAAATCAGAACAAACTAAAGAAGCAAGACTCTTTTTTCATATAAGTCAAGATTTTATGAGCAATTGCTGATCCTATATATTTTTATTTGTGACTGTGCTGTTAGCATACATATTCCAATGAGAAACCTATACTCGTAACTTTCAAGTTGCAATATTATCAAAATATGGTATTTCAATTTTCTTTTCTGATTGCTGTGCACTAAATACCTCTCAGACAAACAGAATCAGTCTTTCATCTAAGTTCAAATACTCACATTTTTCGTATCAAACAAATGTTTGCAAAAACATTTTAATAGTGATGCTAAGATAAGATCTGTGCTGGTTTCTATGCTGTCACTGACTTCCATGTATTCTTAGTCATTCCCAATTTAAATGAAAAGAACTGGCGTTTCTTGTTTTCAAGCTGGAAACATCTTTTGAAAGTTGAGAAATTTGTGAATGCTTTTTAAAAGTTGTTTATAATGATCTAGCAGATATTTAAGGCTTATAAAAATAACAAAATTGATTAGAGAGAGATTTGTCAATGGGCTGAGCACATGCTTTGCATGCAGAAGGCCCAGGTTTGATCCTCATCACTGCATGGTCCTTGAAATGTTCCAGGACCCATAAGTACTGAGCCAGGAGTAACCTTTAATCATCACTGGATGTAACCTAAAAATAAAACAACAAAGAAACCTCCAAATTTTTCTATGTATTTACATATAAATTTATAGTTCTAGTAAGTTTTTCAATTTCATGAGGTTTCCCCCCCATAAAAGAAACCTAACTTTGCTAAATTCGCTAGCTTTTGTAACAAAACATTCTTTTCCTACTAAATCACTATCACTATCTTCCCGTTGATCATCTATTTGCTAGAGCGAGTACCAGTAATATCTCCATACGTCCTGTCTCATGCTAGTAGAACCCAAGGGCATCTGCTTGCTCCAGGAACATAAAGAGCCTCAAACCATTATATTAGGTCATGGGAATGACCTAATATAAATGTTACTGGTATTTGGCATATCAAATACGACACGAGCAGCTTGCCAGGCATGCCGTGCGGGTGGCATACTCTTGTAGTCACCTCTAAATAAAGCAATTATTGAGTAACCTAACATTGGCAGATAGGATGAAATTTGGTAAATTGAATTGTTAAAAAATCATTTTACCCTGTAGGTTTGCATTTTTTACTGTTTCCTAAAATTTTCCTGAAATTTGCCCTTTTCAATTGTGTATTCCTGCCAATAAATTCCAAATATAAAAGAAAAGCTAATACATACTAGATACATAAATTATGTGTTCTGATTGTTTTGTTGTCAGGTGTTTTAAGTGGTTTTTTTAAAGTTTGTTTATGGAACTTAAGGTTATTGAGCCCTGGTTAACTATTTTTGAGGCGTTGTCTTAAAAGGCATCTGAGGTACATGAAAACAGTGTGGAATGCAGATCAGACTATCACAGCCTGCTTCGCACAGCCGCTAGTGGCCGCGCTGTTCATCAATAATTCCTACTAAATACATGGTAATAATGTTAATAACTTCAGTGGACTTGGCTAATGTCAGAAGCACCAGGGAAACGTCCAACAAATACAGTCTCTTGGAAACTACCTAAGAAAATTCAAAATAGGTATGGAGGTATGGCCTTAGAATCTGTATGGTTTCATTTGGGGGTCACATCTGATCATGCTCAGGGGTTACTCCTAATTCACTGCTCAGGGTGGCTCCTGATAATGCTTGGGGTACCATGTGATGCCAGGAATTGAACATAAACATCCTGCACTGCAAAAGCACAGATTATACTGAAGCCCTAATTGGTGAAGTTTTTACCTCATGACAGGTTGGGAAGACACATGTGAATGGTAGAACAGAGAATACAAGTAGGGCAGAAGGGTGTAGCGAGCTCTGATAGCTTCTCGGATGAGCCGGGTGGGTTCCTGCCCAAAGAGCCAGGGTTCCCGCCTCTTGGTGTTGTTAGTGGCATGTCCACGGAAGAAGGGCTGGTAGGCTCCAGCCTGGTACCAACGCACTAGCAGCTCAACCTCTGGATTCCCAATGAAGCCACCTACATCAGCTGATGAGTCAAAGAAAAGCTGAGTGAAGAAACAAGGCTACTACCAAATGACAAGATAAAACTGTGGCCTCAAATTGGTGTCATATCTCTTAAACACCCAGGCTGCAAATCTGACAATAGGCTCTGTGAATATTCTTTTCTTGTCAAAAGATCAGAAATTTTCCTTGTAAGATCAGCATTCCTATATGATCCAGAACTCCAGTTGCCAAATGCCTGACTAAATCTGTGCTTGGGTGCTAGAAGATAAGGATATTTTTCCTTTCAAGAGCAGAAGGAAAATAATAGAGAATAAAAAGTCTCTTCATATAAAATATTTTCTATCAGAATCTATTTATATAAAATGGGTCCCAGTGACTGGCCACAGCATGCAGAGCCTCAGACACAACCGCGAGAGCTGGCACCCAGCCTCTCCCCTAGCTCAGCTGACCATGAGGCTCCCAGGAGGAAAGATGGGTTTTGGGAGTGGGCCCATCACCTCTGGGGGGCCCCAGAAGCAGCCGGATGAGACTAGCCCACCAAAATAGTCGCCATTTTCACTCTCTGGATGCTGCAGCACATCAGAACCCACCCAGGAGAGATGCTATTCTCAAGACCAGATTAACAGAGTAGCCGAGTTCGAGCCCAGGTAGATGGCTCCCAGAAGCAGAAGTCACCAGGCATTCATCAGATGGAGTTGGGGCCACCCCTTTCCCTCTCTATCTTGACCTGAGGCCCGGTGGTCCCACCCAGGAACTGTCCCGGTGACCAGCCACAGCATGCAGATCCTCAGACACAACAGGGAGAGCTGGCACCCAGCTCTCCCCTAGCTCAGCTGACCATGAGGCTCCCCAAGTCGCGCTGTCCATCAAACTAGTGGAACCAATCATGTCCTAGAATATACTACATTCCATGATATGTAGGAAAGTGAGGCGGGAGGGAGAGATAGAAAGAGAAAAAGGAGACACAAAACCTACCATGGAGGTGGGCTGGGGGAGGGTAGAGGGAGGGGGGGACATTGGTGATGGGAGATGGGCACAAGTGGAGGGATGGGTGTTGGAACACTGTAGAACCAAAACTCAAACATGAGCATATTATAATTGTATATCTAAAGGTGGTGTAACAAAATAATAATAATAAAATCAAATAAAAAAATAAAAAACAAAATAAAATATATCATTAATAAAATACAAGAGAAATAAGAGAAACAGATTACTAGAATTTTAGAGTTTAGAATAAGGTGGAGTGTAATATTTGTCTTTTAAGTAGGATACATATTTCCTTCATTTCAAGTCCAAGGACATCATCTTACCTCCACAAAAGAGATCCCAGTAATGCTGAGAGTGAGTAACATTGGGATGGAAATTTTCAGGTAACTCCATTCTGCTCTGTTGTCGCCTGTCCATACAGCACCTTGTCACCAGTTTCCAAATATTTAAAAAAGAACCAAAAATAAGTTTATGTATTCAATTTCATATGTATATCACTTACCCATTTATTATAAACTACCATTATGGAAGACATTTAATATATACAAATTCTGATTGATGACTCTCAGCTTATTTTCTTTTATTTCTTATAGTTTTTATGTTCTAAGCAATCTTTACTTATCTCAAAATCACAAAGATGTACTTTATCTTAGAATTTTTGTTTTTACTTACGTAATTTAGGACTGCATTAAATTTTTAGTTATATGGTATGAAAGGTTGAGGTACCACCCTCCTCTACATGAGTATTCAGTTGTTCCAACACCATTATTTGAAAAAAAATTGCTCCTCATTGAGTTGTTTTGGTGAATTGGATGAAAATTACTTGGTGATATACATGTTGACCTATTTTATAGTCTGTCCCCACTTATTTATTATGTCTATCCTCCAATAATCTATAAGAATGTAGATACAGATCATATAGGGATGATATAATGGTGTATAATATGTTAATATTTATTGAGTCTTTACTGAGACGTTGTGATTATTTTTTTGGATTAGTCCACCTAATAATAAAAAAATATTATCAGGTAAAAGTGTTAACTCCATTTTACAGAGGAGGGAAATGTAACAAAGAATGGATATTACGGTTTACTCAGTGTCATACTGAGTGGAAGAAATAGAATTTGAGCCCAGGCAGTCAAACTGTAAAGTCAGTGCTTTGGTTCTTTGTTTAATTCTGTATTTCTCAACATTTCTCCGACCAGGCCCCCTTCAGACCTTGTTTTCTTCCTACACCCTTCACCCTGTTCTTCTTGGCTTCCTAGTCTCATGTTGTACCTCCATTTTAGTGACTTTCACCTGTGGTCCCAGTAGGGGGCTTCACTGAATTGTTCTGGTCTATTTGATATGAATTTATGATGATAAGTAATATAGCTCTATAGAGAGCCATGGAAAGAAAAAAAAAGTCTTATTTTACTAAGTCTAGATTATTTCAGTAATATTTTTTGTCTTATGGTCTGCCAAAATACTTCTGGTAAATGTTTTTGTTTTTATCTTTCTTAGGAATTTTAGGCTGCACTGTGGCAAGCAAAGAAAATTATTCTCAAAGGACTATACTTTTTATACATTACTCTAATAATTTGTCCTTGAATTCCAATGAGTTACCTAAATTATTTTGAACTCCAAGTAACAACATTCTCATAAAGAACAAAAAGTTCATGTAAACATGCAGATATTTTAACTTTAGACTATTTAGTTAGAAGCTCTCTCTGGCTGCTGGTTGTAGCATAAAAGAACACGATAGTGTTCTCACAATGGCTCATTCAAGGCATAGCTGATCACTTTAGGGCAAAGCTGATAGCGTTAACACAGAACACTGGTGACAAGGCATGGCCTTTAAGGGGAATGAGTCCTCGGAATGCACATCTTTTATACTTTTAACAGTTACTTATACTTTTTCTTTTAAATGGTTTAAATGGTTTCTTTAATGGTTAAAGCATATGTGTAGATGATTTGAAAACCAGAGATAGAATGAAAACAGAAAATCACTCATGATCAAGATACTATACTTAATGATTTTGACTACTACAAATACACATTTTAATAACAATGGGAATATAAACATCTAGGAATTCTGCTTTTCTCTTTATTATATCACAAATATTTTCTAGTATAATAATATCAAAGAATAATTTTAAGTAGCCTTGTAATAGTATATCATATGGATACGCTACACTTTCATAACTATTCCCTAGTTGTTATATATTTGGATTTCCTTTTTTTTGTTTTAGGTACTAAAGCTTCTCTGAATGTTAAATCTTTGTCTGAGATGACAGTAATTTGTTTTTTTCCAGAGTCCACAGGAGTTGAGCAGGAAACCTAGTTTTTCTATGGTGCTGTAAAGGCTGGAATTTTCTAACTGGAGCCTAAGCTTTGTCCAAGGCCAGAGTACTTAAAATAGCCTTCTTGCCACAGGTGGTTAAGTTGAATTAGATCTACATTAGCTAGTAAACCTGATATAGTTATAGATGACCCTGACCACAAGCAACAGCCAGATCTATTTTAAGCCATATTGCTAAGTGGAACAGGTGGGTAAAGGAATGTGTTAGAAGACTATTCCCCTGATTTTGATAAATCAGAGACAGGATCACAACTGTTCATCCTAGCAAACAGATACTCCAAAGTATCTTTTCACATGAAAATTTCCAACATCTAAATGGGAATCTCTTCAGTGGAAAGCAAGTAACAAAACTTTATTAAAGTTGGCTTATTCTGCTTCAGTAAACCAGTTTATTCTTCCAAATGACAACATACTTGATTCAGGGCATAGCATTCTCTATATCTAAGGCCTAAAATAATTACTGAAAAATAAGGCATCAACAGAGTAGCACTATTTACAATAAATAGTCTAATAAAATAGGTTGCTAACTTATGTTGTTAGTCTGATCACAGGAACCATCCCTTACCATATTTTTGTGATCCAGCAAAGAAAGAACGTGTAAGAACAAAAGGTCTCTCCCTTCCTTTAGATCTCTGTATCAGTCCTTCTGCAGTAGCCATTTGCTAAAAAACAAAGGATAAACATTTCAAGATTATGGGTTAGAAACCTGTTTGGACAAACATCCACTGTAAGCTTATTTAGCATGCTAAAAACAAATATTGGGTGGGAACATAAAATATTTACATAGATCCATTTAACATGAACATGATTGAACAAGTGGAAACAAGTGGAAACTTCTCTATGCAGTAACCCCTGAACACTGTTGGGTGTGACCCCCAAAAAACAAGAAAAAGAAACCTTTTTATGCAAAGAACAGAAAAAACTGATAATATAGCCATAAAATAATATGGTAGCACTATGTTATTACTATGGTAGAAATTTCAGGGGGGGAGCCATAGTACAGTGGGTAGGGCGTCTGCCTTGCATGTGGCTGATCTGGGTTCGATCCCTGGCATCCCATATGGTCCCCTGAGTACCACCAGGAGTAATTCCTGAGTACAGAGCCAGGAGTAACCCCTGAGCCTCACAGGGTGTGACCCAAAAAGCCAAAATAATAAAAAAGAAATTTCAATAATATTTTTCTCACATAATTTATACCAGAGATTTTCAAACTTATTTTCTATCTATTTGTTTGTTTGTTTTTTGCTTTTTTGGGTCACACCAGACAATGCTCAGGGATTATCCCTGGCTCTGCATTCAGGAATTACTCCTGGTGATCCATATGGGATGCCGGAGATTGAACCTGGGTTGATAGTGTGCAAGACAAACGCTCTACCTGCTGGACTATCGCTCTGGTCCAGTTTTCATACTTTTAATTAATTAATTAATTAATTATTTAATTTTGCCTTTTGGGTCACACCCGGCAACGCTCAGGGGTTACTCCTGGCTCTGCACTCAGGAATTACTCCCGTGGGGTGCTTGGGGGACCATATTTGGGATGCCGGGGATCAAACCCGGCCGCCCAGGCTGGCCGCGTGCAAGGCAAACACCCTACCCGCTGGGCTATCGCTCCGGCCCCTGGATTCCAAGTCTTTTGGATATGAATGGCAAGTGGAAGGCAATTACATCATCTTTTGAGAAAGCTAAGTACTTAAGGAAGTTTTTCTACATTTAAAATGAGTTACTAAAATTTTACTAAAAGTCTGTGTTCTGTATCTCTTATTCCTTTGGTATTAATATAAGACATTCTACTATATGTAGACATTTGTGAAACCTCAAATCCCCCTTTTTTGAGACTCCCACATATGGCAGTGCTCAGGGGCTACTTGACTATTCTATGTTTGGTGCAGGGCAGGGGGGGGGCCATGCTTCAGTGGTGCTTGGGGGAATCATGCAGTGTCAGGGATCAAACCTGAACTTCTGGCATGAAATACACATGCAAAGAATATGTTTTCATTGCCTTTATGCATGAATACACTGCTTACTTCAATAAAAGATTTTATTGAGTAGTACCCAATGCAACTTATAAACACTCCTGCCAAAGGAAATGTTTCTATTTATTTATTTACTTATTAATTTTTTATTATACCACCATGAGATATACAGTTACAAAGATGTTCATGATTGGGTTTCAGTCATACATTGTTTCAGCACCTGTCCCTCCACCAGTGCCCTATTCCTACCACCAATGTCTCCAAATTCCCTCCTCCCTCCCCAGACTGCCTCTATAGAAGGCACTTTTCCTTTTCTCCCCCCCCCCCTCCTCTCTCTTCTCTCTCTCTTACACATTGTGGCATACTCTAAAGACATTTAGGGATTATCATGTAAATCCCTTTGTGTACATTCAATGCTCAGTTCTATTGTGGCTTTTCTATATATATTTTTTCCTTTTTGGGTCACACCTGGCAATGCTCAGTGGTTACTCCTGGCTCTGCACACAGGAATTACTCCTGACGGTGCTCGGGGAACCATATGAGATGCCGAGGATTGAACCAGATTGGCTGCATGCAAGGCAAATGCCCTACTCACTGAGCTATCGCTCCGGCCCTTCTATTTATCAATATCATAATACCTCTGAATTCACTAAGTTCATTATAGAAGGAAAAGCTGCAAAAAGGAAAAATTCTAAAAATCCTGGTTTTTAATTATTATTAATGATAAAAAAACATGCTGGTACAACTTGGTAATAGTCCCTGTTGTCAGAAATGACATGTAAAGAAACATGAACAGTATAGTATATGATTACTAAGCAGCCCAATAGGCAGGGCACCTGGGTCTGGTTGGCTCTTCTCGGGATGCCTCACCTGATAAAAACCATAGATGTTGTGAAGTTCTCTGTGCTCCCAATTACCATGATGAATGGCATTCTTCTGCATGGTTAGCTCAGGTCCTCTAAAGACAGAGGGCTCATTCATGTCATTCCATACGTAGAGAATGTCAGTAGAGCCCTACAAAGCAATTCATGGTCAGAGTATTTCTCCAGCATTTCTTTTTTTTTCAATTGTTTATTGTACCACAGTGAAACATACAGTAACAAAGGTGTTCATAATTGGTTCTTGGTAATACAGTATTCCAGCACCCATCCCTCCACCAGTGCCCCATTACCACCACCAGTGTACTCACACCCTCTCCCTACTACCCCAAGGCTGCCTTAATAGCAGGTACCCCCTCTCTTCTCTCTCTCTTCTCTCTCTCTCTCTCTCTCTCTGCATCTCTCTCCCTCTTCTTTTTTACACATTGTGGCTAGCCCTGCAGATATTTAGGGCTATCATTTAAGTCTCTTTGTGTATATTCAATGTTGAGTTCTAGTCTGACATTATCATTTCCCACACTTAGTAAAACATTGGTATCTATTTATATCCCATTAACGAATGCAGTCATTCTATATCTGTCCTTTTCCTTCTGACTAATTTCACTCAGCATGATAGTCTCCATGTCCATCCATTTGCAGGTAAATTTCATAATTTCATCTTTTCTGACAGCTGCATAGTATTCCATCGTGTAGATGTACCACAGCTTCTTTAGCCAGTCCTTTGTTTTCAGGCACTTAGGTTGTTTCCAGATTCTAGCTATTATGAATAGCGCAGCAATGAATAAAGTAGTACAGATAGTGTTTCTGCTATGTGTTTTTTGGTCTCTAGGGTATATTCCCAGGAGTGGTATTGCTGGATCAAATGGGAGCTCAATATCTAGTTTTAGGAGGAATGTCCATATTGTTTTCCAAAAGGGCTTCTCCAGCATTTTCAGTTTGGTAATTTAGAAGGGTTTTGTTGTTGGGTTTGTTTTGTTTGTGTTTTAGTAACAATTCTGCTATATAATATGAAAGCAGCTGTGAACAACAGGGAAGTAAATAGTTATGGTAAGATTTGGTTCAAGGGTTGTTTTTCTCTGCTCTAAGTGGTCTCCTATGACTCAATATGTGATTCTCTGAAATTCAACTTGAGTGATTATGAGCTCAGCCTGGGAGACAAACTGACCTGACTTCAAATTTTGGATGCATCACTTACTACATTCCAATTAGTAAGTTGGAAAAAAGCTTAGCAAAATTTTTTTGAAGTAAAAATATTTTATTTGGAGATCCTGAAGAAGGGTAAGAAGGAGAGAAAGTGAGAGAGAGAAACTACACATCTCAAGAGGGGACATGTGGGCACCACATATGCTCGGCACGTGGGCACACGCAGCACATGGATTCTGACAGCACATGCACCAAACTTAGCAACTATTATTTATTTATTTATTTTTAATTTTTGAGGGCCGCCATTTTCAACATCTGGACTCCGCCCGACCCAGCAGGCGCACAGCCCTGCTCATTAGAGTCCCACCTTACAGCCATCTATTTCAAGCCCAGGTAGGCCTGATTCAGAGACTCAGAGACATGGGGTAGAGCTGCTGCTGGCTCTCCCTGTGCCCAGCTGATCATAAGGCACCCAGGAGGGAAGGCAGGTTATAGCCCTGGCCCGCCATCCTGGCAGAGCCTCGCAAGAAGCCAGAGGAACCCTCACACCATGAGGGCCTACCATTTTCAAAATCCAGACTCCACAGCTCATCAGAGCTCCACCCAGCATAAGAGCTGAATTTTCCCTGTTTCTCATGGCTACTTAGCAGCTGCATGGTTCATCAAATACATGCACGAGATGAGAGGCTACTACAAGAGTATCCCACCCACATGGCAGAGCCTGGCAAGCTCCCCATGTCATATTTGATATGCCAAAAGCCAGTAACAATTATAGACCTCATTCCCATGACCTAAAGGAATGGTTTGAGGCTCTTCATGTTCCTGGATCGAGCAATTGCCCTTGGGCTACACTAGCATGTGACAGGATGTATGGAGATGTTACTGGTGCCCGCTCGAGCAAATCGATGAACAACGGGAAGATAAGTGACAAGTGACATTATACCATCATGAGATATTGAATTAAAAAGATGTTCATGTTTGGATTTCAGTTACACAGTGTTTCAGCACCAATACCTCCACCAGTGCTCATTTCCCACCACCAGTGTCCCCTGATTCCCTCCCCATACCCCAGCCTGCCTCTATGACAGGTACTTCCTTGTCTCTCTTTCTCTTCTTCTGTCTTTCTTTCTTTCTTTCTTTCTTCTTTCTTTTCTTTTTTCTCTTTCTTTATTTCTCTTACACATTGTGGCTTGCAATACACACATTTAAATATTATCATGCATATCTCTTTGCCTATATCCAATGCTCCAGTTCTAGGCTGGAATTATTATTTCCAACAATTATTAGCACATTGTTCCCTTTTCTGTCTTACTAACATCTGACTCCGACACACTTGTGGTAGATTCTACCCACTGACAAGACCTGATCAATGTTTTGCTTGACCTTGGACATTGGTATCATCACTTGATCACTTGAATCCAGTTATTCATCGATTTGCTCGAGCGGGTGCCAGTAACATTTCCATTGGACCCTATCACGTGCCAATGTAGCCCAATGACATCTGGTTGATTCAGGAATATGAAGAGCCTCAAACCGTTCCTTCAGGGTCTTGACAAGGAAGTCTGACCATCTTGTAGGTGGGTGGCCACGTGATCTTTTGACATCCCGTGGGATCCAGTCGGTAACGGCTCTAGTCCAGCGGCTGTCTCCAAATCGCATTACATGTCCAGCCCATCTGATTTTCGATGCCTTGGCAAACGAGAAAGCATCCCTGATTCTGGAATAGCGACGGAGGTCAGAACTCCGGATTCCTTCTCTCACTTGAGTGAGGCATGATATTCCAAGCATAGCTCTTTCGATTCCTCTCTGGGAGACCCGAATAGCATTCTCATCCTGCTTTCGTAGGGCCCAGGTCTCTGAGGCATATGTTAATGCAGGGAGAATGGTGGAGTCAAAGAGATGTGCCTGGAGCCAGAATATTGGTATCATACTATTTTATTTTTGTATCCTGAAAATAAATGCAGTCATTCTGTATCTGTCCTTTCCCTCTAGCTAATTTCACTCAGCATGATCATCTCCATGTCCATCTATTTATAGGCAAATTTCATAACTTCATTTTTTCTAACAGCTGCATAGTATTCCATTGTGTAGATGTCCATTGGTACCACAGTTTCTTTATCCAGTCATCAATTTTCAGGCACTCTGGTTGTTTCCAGATTCTGGCCACTGTGAATAACGCTGCTATGAATATAAAAGTAGGGATGGTGTTTCCACTGTGTGTTTTTGGCTTCCCAGAGTATATTCCCAGGAGTGGTATGGCTGGGTCAAATGGGAGTTCAATTTCTAGTCTTTGGAGGAATGTCCATATTGTTTTCCAAAAAGGCTGTACCAGTCGACATTCCCACCAACAGTGAATGAGTGTCCCCTTTTCTCTGCATCCACGCCAGCACTTGTTGTTCTTGCTCTTTTGGATATGTGCCAGTCTCTGTGGTGTGAAATGGTATCTCATTGTTGTTTTGATTTGCATCTCTCTGATGATTAATGATGATGAGCATTTTTTCTATGTCTTTTGGCCATTCGAACTTCTTCCCTTGCTGAAGTTTCTGTTCTTCTTCTCCCCATTTTTTGATGGGGTTGGTTGTTTTCTTCTTGTAAAGTTCTACCAGTGCCTGATATATCCTGGATATTAACCCCTTATCAGATGGGTATTGGGTGAGTATTCTTTCCCATTCTGTGGACTCTCTTTGTATCTTGGTCACTGTTTCTTTTGGGGTGCAGAAGCTTTTTAGCTTCATATAGTCCCATATGTTTATCTTTTCTTCTAGCTGTTTTGTTAGTGGTGTTTCTTCTTTGAAGATGTCTTTAGTTTCAATTTCCTGAAGGGTTTTTCCTATATTTTCTTCGATGTACTTTATGGATTCAGGTCTGATATTGAGATCTTTAATTCATTTTGATCTGATTTTTGTGCATGGTGATAGACAGAGGTCTAAATTCATTTTTTTACATGTAGCTGCCCAGCTTTCCCAGCACCACTTGTTGAAGAGGCTTTCCTTGCTCCATTTCATACTTTTTGCTCCTTTATCGAAGATCTCTTGACAGATCAATGGGACTGAAAATTCAGCTAGGAAGCAC
>JAJIBD010010980.1:0-56751 GCA_021461705.1 Cryptotis parvus
GTGCAATGATGGTGTGATTGTTGGTATATTTAATGCCTGTAACAAATTATCATGAGCATTGTAAACCACAGCATTTATATAAAGTTTAATGGACATATTTACATATGTAGACTTTACCTATTTCATGTAAATTCCAAAATATATTAATATGAACTGCTTTAAATTTGCTTTAAAAAGTTTTATTAATGACAGGTGAGACATGATCATTAAATAAGTATAAAATAAAACTTAATATGGTATCCTTTAAGTTCCAGAGTTGAAAATTTATATATGTAAATGAGAATAGGCATTTTATTATATTGTATTAAATGGTTTTAATTTTAATTATTAACATGGTTCAAAATTACATACTAATCAAAATTGCATATTGCTAATTTATTTTCTCATCATTCTATCTGCCATTTCTTGAAGTTTTGTTGGAATAAGCAATAAAAAGTAAATTAGTTATATGTCTAAGAGGGTAGGTTGGAATTGGGAGGAAACTAGGATATTGGTGGAGGGAAAGTCAGACTGGTGGTGTTGGAACACTTAATGCTGAGGGAACTGTATGATAAACAACATTGTAAATCACAATGTCTATTACTTGATCACTTGACTTCCGTAGATCATGGATTACTCGAGCAGGCACCAGTAACTTCTCAATATGTTCCGTCACATGCGAGATAGCCCAAGGGCATCTGCCCACCCCCAGGAACATAAAGAGCCTCAAACCATTCCATCAAGTCATGGGAATGAGGTCTATCATTGTTACTGGTATTTGGCATGTCAAATACAACACAGATAGCTTGCCAGGCTTTACCGTGCAGGTGGGATAATCTTCTAGTCACCTCAAAACTCAAGCATTTATTGATGAACTGCGCTGCCGAGCGGGCTGCAATCAGCTTTTCTGCTGGGTAGAGTTCTGACGAGAGGGGAGTCCGGATGTGAAAAATGGCGGCCCTCATGGTGTGAGGGTTCCTCTGGCTTCTTGTGAGGCTCTGCTGGGGTGGTGGGCCAGGCCTAGAACCTGCCATCCTGGATGTCTCCTGATCAGCTGGGCACAGGGAGAGCAAGTAGCAGCTCGGCCTTGTGTGTGTGAGTCTCTGAATCAGCATACCTGGTCCAGACTTGGAAAAACTGCTGCAGGGTTGGTCAGTGACCAGCCGAGGTGCAATCAGCTCTTCTGCTGGGTGGAGCTCTGAGGAGAGGGAGTCAGATGTGGAAAATGGTGGCCCTCATGGTGTGGTGGTTTCTCTGGCTTCTTGTGAGGCTCTGATGGGGTGGTGGGCCAGGGCTAGAACCTGCCATTCCTCCCGGACGCCTCATGATCAGCTGGGCACAGGGAGAGCAAGTAGTAGCTCTGCCCGTGTGTGTGAGTCTCTTACAATGTCTATAATAAAATTTAATTAAAAATTATAATCTTTACTTTCTATTTTGTTTATTTGGTTTTAGTTTTGGGATCACACATGATGGTGCTCAGACCCTAACTCCTGGCTCTGTCCTCTCTTACTGGTTTTATATTATTGTTAGAACTTGTCTATTGTAAACTGCAGCAGATGATCATAGGTATGTACTCACATTTAGTTGTTCTTTGTTTGTTTTTAACTTTGGGACTTAACTGGCTGTGCTCAGCGATTATTCCTGGTAGTGCTGTGGTACCTTATCCAATGCCAGGGATTAAACCAGAGTCAGCAACATGCAAGGAAATAATCTTAACCTGTGTTCTATCTATGCCTCCTGGATAGCGCTTTATAATTGATGCTATTTTTGTTGTCTGGATAGAGACCAGAGTGGAATCGATGGGTTATATTATAGCTCTATTTAATTTTTTTTAGAAATCTCTATTATTTTAATAGAGGTTTATATTCTCACCAACAGTGAATGTTCCTTTTCTCTATGTCTCAACAAGACCTATTTCAGGTGTTTTTGAAATGTTATTCTCAGTGTTATGAGAACTATAGTCATTGAGATTTGAATTCCCCTGAGAGAAGTGATGATGAGCATTTTGTCATGGTCCTATTAGCATCCTTATATCATTTTTTATAAATATCTGCTAGGAATTTTTCTCAATATTTTTTGAGATCACATTAGAAATATTTTTGATGTTCAGGGGCTAGTCTTGGTCTTCAGATCACTCCTGATGGTGCTTGGGGTCCGTGTAGTAGCAGTGATCAAAGCTTTGCCTCCAGCATGCAAAGCGTGTGCTCCAGCATGTTGAGCTTTTGCCCAGCCACACTTTCCCCATTTTATGGGCTTATTTGTTATTAACTTTTTGTGGGTGTTTTCTATATATTGATTATGAAACTTTTGTCAAATGTATGCTGTGTAAATATTTTCTCTCCTATCAATAAGATGAGTTTTATCTAAGTAATATTTTTACAGTACAAAATTTTACTATGATTTAGTGCCATTTGTTTAATTTTTCCTCCCCTTCCCAATTGCAAATGTAGTCATATGACTGAAAACAGCTCTGAAGTCAATTTCATGGACAATTATGCCATTTCTTGGTGAATGTTTTTATTGGTTCCCTAGTGCAATATCAGGTTTTTAGTTGAATTTTAGTTCATATTTGTGCATGTGGCAAAGGGGTCTACTTTCACTCTTTTTGCATTTTGCTAACCAATATTGCTAGTACCATTTACTGAAGATTCTCCCTTTTATCTTTTTATGATAATGGTTCTTTCAAAATAAATTATACTACCATATTAACTCTTGGACTCTTAATTTTATGCTATTGTTTTACTGAGCTTTTATTCAAATATTCATTTTGAATACTATGACTTTATAATGTGATTTAAATTAAGCCTTGGAGCTTTTAAGCATCAAATTTTATTGTTCTAAGATTGGTTTGCATGGGAGTTGTGGTTTTTATGTCCCTGAATAATGCTAAGGAAATTCAGGCAGGGAATTTATTTAATCTGCATAGAGCTTTGGTAGGATGGCTAATTTAATCATGTTCAACCTTTCAATCTATGATTATGCTATAATTGTGTATCTCCTTTTGTGTTCTTCTTTTCAGAGTAAATAGTTTTTAATATTAGTTTTTGTCTTTCTTTGTTGATTTGTTTGTACAATTGTAGGTAGGATTAAAAATGGAATTTTCATTGTTTGTATAGAAAATTGTGACATTTTTGTACATTGATTTCATTACCTTCCATTTTTCTGTATTAGTTTATTGTCTGTAATAGTTTGGAGATAGAATCTTTAGGGCTCTGAATATGTAATGCCATGCCACCTGAAAACACTGATAGCCTAACTTATTTTATAGTGAGAATATATTTTAATTTTATTTTTTTATTTTCTGAAAAGATGTTTTATTTATTTTTAAATTTTATTTTATTATATCACCATGAGATAAACTACAAAGATGTTCATGATTGGGTCTCAGGACTTCCATTATTATGGAGACTAATAGGGTGAGTGTGCAAATTTTCATCTCATATATATGAAATAAATTTCTTTTATCTCCATTTTCTTAACTTTAATTTTTATAATAAATGGATGGTGAATTTTGTCAACATTTTCTGCATCTATTGATATGTTTGTATGCTTTTAATCTTTTATTTTATTGATATAGTATATTGTGTGATTTGATTCTCATTTTAGTTATCCTGAATATATCCCACTTAGTAATGAAACATTACTCCTTCAATGTATTCTTGAATTAGCCTTATTATGATTTTGCTGATTTTTTGTCTGCATTTATGAGATCTTGGTTTATAATTTTCTTTTTTCTTTGATGTCTATGTCAATATTTGTTACGGGAGTAATGTAAGCCTCATAGTAATAATAATGGAGGAATTCCTTAGCCTTCCTTAGCCTTAGATTTGAGAAGAATTGAGAGCAAATATACTTTTAAGGTTGGCAGTACTTTCTGGACCTGGCTTTTGTTTGGAGGAAGACTTTTTAATTACTGTTTAAATATCCTTATTAGTAATGGTCTGTCTGTTAGCTTCCTATTTTCTTCTGAATAAGTATTGAGGAATTGTGTAATGCTAAAAAGTCATACCATTTCTTATACATTTCCATCTAGAGCATAAAATAGTTTTAGTAGTTTACTAAGTAGTATAATTTTTTTTTTTTTTTGGATCGCACCCTGGCGATGCTCAAGGGTTACCTCCTGGCTCTGCACTGAGGGAATTACTCCTGGCAGTGCTCCGGGGATCATATGGGTTGTCAAGGGATCGAACCCAGGTCAGCTGCTTGCAAGGCAAACGCCCTACCCACTGGACTATCGCTCCGGCCCAAGTAGTATACTTTTTAATGGTATATTATTTTATTTTGAATTTCTGTGATATCTGTTGTAATATCTTCACTTTGATTTCTCATAATAATTGTGAGGATTTATTTTCTTATTTGTTAATTCAGCTAAGTGTAAATCTCATATATTGATCACTTGATCACTTGATCACTTGAATCCCGTTATTCATCGATTTGCTCGAGCGGGCGCCAGTTACATTTCCATTGGACCCTATCACGTGCCAATGTAGCCCAATGGCATCTGGTTGATTCAGGAATATGAAGAGCCTCAAACCGTTCCTTCAGGGTCTTAACAAGGGAAGTCTGACCATCTTGTAGGTGGGCGGCCACGTGATCTTTTGACATCCCGTGGGATCCAGTCGGTAACGGCTCTAGTCCAGCGGTCTTCTCCAAATCGCATTACATGTCCAGCCCATCTGATTTTCGATACCTTGGCAAACGAGACAGCGTCCCTGATTCTGGAATAGCGACGGAGGTCAGAACTCCGGATTCCCTTCTCTCACTTGAGGGAGGCATGATATTCCAAGCATAGCTCTTTCGATGCCTCTCTGGGAGACCCGAATAGCATTCTCATACTGCTTTCGTAGGGCCCAGGTCTCTGAGGCGTAAGTTAATGCAGGGAGAATGATGGAGTCGAAGAGATGTGCCCGGAGCCAAGGTTCTTTGTCCTTTTTAGCTATTTCTTCGATGCCTTTGAAGGCATTCCATGCCGCTCTCTTCCTCCTGTGCAGCTCAGGTTTTAGGTCGTTCATCATGTTGACTTCTCGACCTAGGTACACATAAATGCTGCATTCAGAGATGTTTGTTCCATTGAGAGTGAATGGGGCCTCTGGAACTAGTTCATTTCTCATGAACATAGTTTTCTTCAGATTCAGCTGTAGACATACCTTTCCACATTCTCGGTCAAAGTCAGCCAGCATTTGTGCCGCTTGGCTAATGTTTGGTGTTATTAGAACGATGTCATCAGCTGAAGCGGAGGTGGTGTAGTTGCCGACCATCTATCTTCACTCCCATTCCTTCCCATTCTAATTGTCTCATGATGTTCTCGAGGATGGCACTGAAGAGTTTGGGTGAGATGGTATCACCCTGTCGAACCCCTCTTTTGACATCAATGATCACTTCTTTGTAGAATGGTGAGATCCTGGTGGTGAATCTGTAATACAGCTCACGAAGGATCTTGATGTATTGGGTTTGAACACCCTGTTTGACTAGGGCTTCGATGACTGCTTCAGTCTCCACAGAATCAAAGGTTTTCTGTAAATCAATGAACGTGAGACAGAGCGGCATCTTGTACTCCCTACAAACCTCAATGAGCTTGGTTACTGTGTGGATATGGTCGATTGTGCTGAATCATTTCCGGAAACCTGCTTGCTCGCATGGTTGTCCTTCATCTAGTGTTCTGCTAATCCTGTTCAGGATGACTCGTGTAAACAGCTTGTAGATGACAGACAACAGGCAGATGGGGCGATAGTTGCCAATGTCGTGAATGTCTCCCTTCTTGAACAGTAGAACTGTCCTTCTGGTTTTCCATTGGGAGGGCACCTTGCATTCGGACAGGTAGCGTGTGAAGAGCTGAGCTAGTGTATTCTGAGTACCGATGGCAGATTCTTCAGATGTTCGGGTCTGACTTTGTCTGGGCCTGGTGCTGTTCCCTTCTTTACCGATGAGATGGCATGCCGGATTTCAGAAGGGAGAACATTGGGAATGTCATATCCATCCTGTGGAATTTGGTATGTGGGCAGGTGGATGTGGCTATCAAAGAGATTTGAGTAGAAGTCCTGGATAATCTTCTCCATTGCCTTTCTGGAAGATGTGATAGATCCATCAGGGCGTCGGAGGGCATCATCTTGGTCCCTATAGTTGGCGAAGGACAGGCAGGCAGTGCGAATACTTTTCCCGGCTTCTGCTGCATCTTCCAGTATTTCTGCTCTTCTGTCTTTGAGGTCTGCTTTTATCGCTTCTCTGCACTGTTTAGCAAGCTTGGATGTTAGCATTTGGTCTCCTGAGGCTCGCGCCTTGCCACGTTGGCGAATGAGCTCAAGAGTTTCTGAAGACAAGCGTCCTTTTGTGTCTTTCTCTCTCTCGGCATTCTTTGCACAGTCATGGAGGTGCTGAACCAGTCGGTTGTATTCTTCATCGATGTCATCAATGATGGTATCTTCCCATGTTGCCGCAATGGTGCCAAAGAGTTCCCAGTTGGTGGTCGTTCTGGGAGTTCTCTTCTTAAACTTTGCAGCTTTTTCTCCCGTTGCGGGAAGCAGAATTTTGCACGAAGGAGACGGTGGTCCGATCCTGTCTGGAATTTGGGGACGACAGCAACATCGGTCAGACAAAACCGTCGATTGAAGATGATGTGGTCAATTTCATTGTGGAACTGTCCGCCAGGAGATTCCCATGTCCAACGTTTCGCTTCAGCCTTCTGAAACTGTTAGTTCCCATGAATAGTCTTTTGTGGACATGATGAATTCAGATAGTCTCTCACCCTGTTCGTTCCACTCTAGGCCATGGGTCCCGATGTGGAGTTCTTCAGCCGATCTTCTCGGTCCTATCTTGGCATTAAAATCACCAACTATGATCTTGTAGAAGGTGTGATCTTTTTTATAGAACTCCTCCAATTCCATGTAGAATTTCTCAATTTCATCTTCTTTGTATGTGGATGTTGGTGCATAGACAATGAAGCTAGAAATTGCTGGCAGTGGGCCACATCTCCTCAAGTGTAATCGTCCTATTCGGTTTGTTAGGCATTCAAATGAATCAATGTTGACAGCCATGTTTGTGTTGACAAGGACACCAACGCCACCGACGCCTCTTTCTTCACATGTTCCAAGGAACAATTCTTCCCGGTGTCAAATACAGCATGATGCGACTGACGCCTCCTCGTCTCAGTCAGACCAATGATGTCGTACTTGATCTTTCTTGCTTGCAGCATCAGATCCTCAATATATGCTTCCGATGCCAGTGTACGTGCATTGAAAGTACAGACAGTCATTTTAGTCCTTCTTCGTTTTGTCAGCCTAGGACAGCCGTGAAATTTTATCAGGCACTGCTTGTTTGCCTTTCTTACTGCTGCCGTATTAAGGGCTCTTTTGGGGTCAGGAAAATAAACATTTTTGTTACTGGATTTGACATATCGAACACGCATCGGACAGCTTGCCAGGCTCTGCCATGCGGGCACTATATTCTCATTACTTTGTGGGGCTCTCTCAGAGGGGTGGGTAGAATATTTGTGGTAATTTGGAGGTAAATCGCGTGCCGCAAGCGGCAGGCTACGACCGGGAAAGCTGGTTTCTGCTCTGCCTGGTGTACCTGTGTCAAATCTCATATATTATTTAAAAAATTTATTATGAGATTCACAGACATGGGACAGAGCTGCTACTGGCTCTCCCTGTGCCTAGCCTCTCATGAGGCACCTGGGAGGGAGGATAGGTTCTAGCCCTGGCCGACCACCCCAGTAGAACATCACCACAAGCCAGACCACCCCCACTCTATGAGGGGCCTCCATTTTCCACATCCATACTTCCCTCGTCAGAACTCCACCCAGAATACCAGTCTATCACAGCCCGGCTTGCTCGGCCACAGTCATGTGGTTCATCGATAAATGCTGGATTTTTAGATAAGAGAATGCAACCCGCACGGCAGAGCCTGGCAAACTCCCCTTGTCATATTTGATATGCCAAATACCAGTAACAATTATAGACCTCATTCCCATGACCTGATGGAATGGTTTGAGGCTTTTTATATTCCTGGAGCAAGCAGGTGCCCTTGGGCTCTACTTGCATGAGAAGGTCATATGGAGATGTTGCTGGTGCCCGCTTGAGTAAATCGATGATAAACGGGAAGACAGTGATACAGTGATTCTTTTAAAAACTAGTTGTCTTTCATTTATATTTTGTACTATTTTTTATTTCATTTCTGTCTTATTATTACTGTTCCTTATTTCTATCAATTATGTGTTTAATTAATTTTTCTTATTTTAGCTCCTCTAGTTGTGAGTCATATTATTTATTTGAGACTTTCATGCTTCATCACTTGACATACCATTATTCATCGATTTGCTCGAGTGGGTGCCAGTAACATCTCCATTTGACCCTATCACATGCCAGTATAGCCCAATGGCATCTGATTGCTTCAGGAATACAAAGAACCTCAAACTGTTTGTTCAGGGTCTTGACGAAGAAGTCTGACCATCTTGTAGGTGGGCGGCCACGTGATCTTTTGACATCCCGTGGGATCCAGTCGGTAACGGCTCTAGTCCAGCGGTTGTCTCCAATCCGCATTACATGTCCAGCACATCTGATTTTCCATGCCTTGGCAAACAAGACAGCGTCCCTGACTCTGGAATGGTGACGGAGGTCAGAACTCCGGATTCCTTCACTCACTTGAGTGAGGCATGATATTCCAAGCATAGCACTTTTCGATTCCTCTTTGGGAGGCCCAAATAGCATTCTTACCCTGCTTTTGTAGGGCCCAGGTCTCTGAGGCATATATAAGCCTATCATTGCTATGAATTTTGTTGTATTCCATATATTTGGAGAAGTCATGTATTCTTTCCTTTGTTTCCATGAATTTGGGTGGGTGAGAGTTTTTTTGGGATCTTAGGGTTTACTCTTGGTTCTATGCTCAGGGTCATTCATGGTAAGGTTAAGGGTGGTTACTAGAGATTTAATAGGGCTTGGCATCATTAATGTCAAGTTTTGCCCCTGTAATACCTCTAAGGTCAAAATCGGAGACTTTAGGTTGGATATGGCAGGCCATACCCAGAGGTGTGTGAGCTGCTACTACTTGGGCTCAGGAGTCTCTCACTGCAGTTCTTGGGCAATCCTGTGCAGGTATCAAATGGGGACTGGTTTGCAAGGCAAGTACCTAACTCTGGTATTATCTCTCCAGCTGCTTCCAAGAATTGTTTTGTATCTTTAATGACTTCTTCACTGATCCAGTGGTTATTCAGTAATATCATCTTTAGTTTCTAAATGCCTGATTTTTCACCCAGTTTTCTTTTGTATGGTTACGCTCTAACTTCATATATTTCATTTGTATCACTTGTCTTCCCATTGTTCATCGATTTGCTTGAGCAGGCACCAGTAACATCTCCATATGTCCTGTCACATGCTAGTGTAGCCCAAGGGCAGCTGCCGCGCTCCCTGAACACAAAGTGCCTCAGACCATTTGTTCAGGTTATGGGAATGAAGTCTATAATTGTTACTGGGCTTTTGCATATCAAATACGACATGGGTAGCTTGCCAGGCTCTGCCGTGCAGGTGGGATACTTTTGTAGTAGCCTCCTCATCTCGTGCATGATTGATGAACCACGTGGCATCAAAGCAGCCGTGCAAAACGGTAAAAGATCAGCTTTTCTGCTGGGTGGAGCTCTGATGAGCTGTGGAGTCCAGAGGTTGAAAATGGCGGCCCTTGTGGTGTGGGGGGATTCCTCTGGCTTCTTGCAAGGCTCTGCTGGGATGGAGGGCTAGGGCTAGAACCCACCTTACCTCCTGGGCGCCTCATGATCAGCTGGGCACAGGGAGAGCCCGCAACAGCTCTGCCCCGTGTATGTGAATCTCTGGATCAGGTATACCTGGGCTTGAACTTGAACTTTGCCCTTTTATTTGGGACCATGCAAAGACCTTAACTGTTATAGTATCATATATTTATGACATAAATTTAATTTATATGATTTACAATGTCATGGATTTACTACACTTGTTTTGTGTCCCAGCATGTGCTCTATCTTTTTATTATGTTTTTAGAGAAGATTGTTTATTTTTTGTGTGTTTGAATGGAGGACTTGTGAATATTAAACCTAATCTTCCAGATACTTAATGCTGTTGTTTCCTTACTGTTTTTCTGACTGGATAATCTGTCCAATGGTAAGAATTAGGTGTCAAAGTAACCTATTATTAATGTGTGATCATGGATTGCTTTTCTTTATATTTGTAGTTGTTTTATAAATGTTGGTCTCTCTTAATTTTGTGCAAACGTGTTAATCTGTGTAAAGTTCTCTTGATGTACTGATACCTTATTAGATATAGTCCACCACTGTCTCTTATTACCTATTTTAGTTTGAAGTCTAATTTTTTTGTTTAGGAAACACCCAGTGATGAAACACCCAGTGATGCTCAGGGGTTATTCCTGACTGTAGTTGAGGACCAATTTGGATGCCCAGATCAATTCTGGGTTGGTAACATGCAAGGCAAGAGCTTTGTCCACTATACTATTTCCCCATTCCCTGAAATCTATTTTTTCTTATGTAAACATAATTGTGTCTGCTTCATAAGGCTAACTTTTGTCTGTATCATTTTGTTTCTATCTTTTACTTTGTGCCTGTATTTATCATACAAGTTTAAGTAGATCTATAAACAACAGTATTTTGGGATTTGTTTTTAGTAACTTTATGCATTTTTATTGGTTAGTTTAATAAATTAATGTTTAGTAAACTAATAATATAAAATTTGTCATTTTCTATGTGTATTTTGGGTGTTTTTGCTGTTTATCTGAGTTCTTTGGTCTTCATTTATTCCCTTATATTTTTTGTATTTTAGAATAAGCTTAAATTTTTGTATTCTTAGGGTATCACTGTCACTGTCACTGTCTTCCCCGTTCATCATCGATTTGCTCGAGCGGGCCCCAGTAACAGCTCCATATGTCCTGTCTCATGCTATTCTTAGGGTAAGTTTAAATTTTTCTCTTCGTGTTTTTCTTCTATTTTTGTTGTATGGTTAACATGCAGTTATGTGTAAAATTCTAAGCCTGTATTTCATTTTAATCTTAAGCAAATAAGCGGTTTATTTCAATAGACATTATTATTCTCCTCCTTGCCACTGTTTTATGTTTATGTGAATTTCATCATTTCTTTCTAAGGTTTCTTTGCTTTACATAAGATCATTTACCATTTCTTGCATAGTAGTTGGCATGAATTCTGTGGTTTTCCTGAAAATGTTTTATCACTCCTTTAAATTTTTGTATTGGTGTGATAACCTATTTTGATAGAGAATTCTTGGTTAAAAGTTATTTTTTTATTTAAAACTTTGGACATATCATTTTATTTCCTTCAACACTGCATAATATCAATTGGTAAATTTTCTGACTCATATAATGGGATCTCCTTGTATGAGTCTATTTTCTGTTGCAACTTTCAGTATTTGATTTCTGTCTTTGACTCTTCCCGTTGATATTACAAGGTGACTTGGTATGTGTCTGTTCAGGTTGCTTTATTTGCAATGTTTTAAACCTCATCTAGATAGATACTTGTCTTCATTTTTAGATTGGGAAATTCTTTACACCATGTTTTCTTTCTTCTCCTTTGGGACCCTTACGATATGAACATTGTTTCTCTCAAACTGCTCCATAAATCTTTTACTCTTGTCTTGAAACCTGTGATTTCTTGGGCCAGAGTGATAGTAAAGGGGCTAAGCCACTTGCTTTCCATACAACTAACCTCTGTTTATTTCCTGGTGTTGCAAACAATTCTTTAAATACTGTGAAGAGTGACTGCTGATCCACAGAGCCAGGAGCAAACCCAGAGAATCACTGGTTTATGGTTTAGAACTGTAACTCAAACCCCATGCCCAAGAAACAAAGCATCTTATTTTTATTTTTGGATATTTCTTCTACCTTATCTGAATTTACTGATGTGATCTTTGTCTTGTTTATTTCTTTGTGTATGCCCTCTTTTGGTTATTTATTTTGCTATTGTATTCTTTAGTAAAATGATTTCTGGATTTTGCCATATTTTATGATTTTTTATATCTTTATTAAATTTTTTGTAAGTGATTTCCTTATTTTAGTGATCACCAATAGGGTATTATTTCATCAGAAAATTTCAAATTATTGATATGCTCAGATCCTTCCCCAGCTTTTCCTTTTATCCACCATCATGGGTGAGCTTCTCCCTCTATTAATCACTCCTGGTGCTATGGGAAGGCTAGAAGTAAGGCTTCAAGTTTGAGCCCATTTGAATGGTTCTTGGTGAATTTTGCTCACAAATATTAGAGTTACTCTGACTCAGAGTTTATGTGAACCTGGATGATCACTTAGGATTCATGTTTAACCCCACTCAGGTGTAACAATAATGTCAAGCAGGCTTTCCCTATGACTTGGGGTTCACAGTTGCTGCTACTTAGCAGTGCCTATAGTTCAAGATGCAGCTGCTTGGATCTTAACTGGAGTCATAGTCATAAGTGTCAAATAGTTACAGCAGTGCAATAACCATAGTTACCTGGGATAGGCACCTAGCATTACCTGGCAGCAAGTCTAAAGTCAAGTGATGTTGCAAGTGTTTGGCAAGTCAGTGAGACCAAGTTTCATCAGGTCTGTGTAACTGCCAAGTTTTCAAATTTCTGGGTGCACCTGTGCACCTGAGCAGAACTGCCATGAAAAGGGTGCACAATCATGATATCCCAGTGGTAGTTCCCAGTGGAACAGCATATGGGTCAAGTTCAAGTTGGACATTGGGACAATGTGGGTTTTAAGATTTTTGGGTTCTAAGAGAACCTTTCTGGCAGGTTCCAATGACCTGGTCAATGTTGATGAGAAACTCAAGCTTCTAGTTACTGAAGGATATGGCCCTCAAGCTCACGTGTGTCAAGATAAGTGTTACCAGAACTGGTAACACTGTTACCAGTTCCCAATCTGCCTTACTGATTCACACAAGTCCATGCATCACTCTGTGTGTGTATGTCTGTGTGAGCACATGCTCACACATGTGCACACGGGCACACGTGAGGAGAGGGACAGGTTTCACAGATAAATGGGTCCTCAGTCTGTTGTTTGGAGCCGACTGGTTGAATTGGTGGCACAAGAAGTAAGGTTGCATCTTGCTAACTGGCTTTGCTTTGGAGTTGTGTCTTGTTTTCTGTGAATTTGGAGGATGGGAGATCTGGTTAAATGTTGCTTAGCTTCTACTTCCCTTAACTATTGACTTGTGATGGGTGAAGCTTGTGAAGGACAGAATTGTGATGGTTGAAGCTCCACCCAGAACTTTACCATTAGGATATAATTCTAATAAAAAGGTTTAGAGTGTGCAGACCTGCAGATACCTGATAGGTACCTGATACCTGATAGGTGTGCAAATGGCTGCTTCCACACATGGAAAACTTAAGGAACACATAATGGAAAGACACTACCTGTTAATCCTGGAGACCTATCCGATACCCTAGTAAAAATGAATTCCATGACTTGTTCAATATTGAAAACTTGCAGTTTAGAAGAAATTGTTTAAGTCAAATCACATCAGTTCCATAAGTTCTTGCTTCATGGGTTTTGAAGCTGGAGAGGGAACATTATCTGCCCAGGTACACCTAAAACCCAGCTGAACCAGGGGATTGTGGCTCATCTCTGTGGGGGCCAGGACTAAAGGGCACAGAGATGCCCGGAGGAAACAGATCTTCTCAGCAAGGGTCATTATCTGCCCAGGGCTTCTTGGGTAGAGTGAGCAATACCAAATAGAAAGCATTCTGTTCAGGCCCAGATGCTCAGATAGCACATAAGCAAGAGAGGAAATCTACATTTCTTTATTTCTTGTTTTTAAGTTTATTATATCTGTTTGAGACAGACATGGGGAAGAGCTGCTACTGACTCTCACTGTGCCCAGCCACTCATGAGGTGCCCGGGAGGGATGACAGGTTCTAGCCCTGGCCCACCACCCTAAGCAGAGCCTCACAACAAGCCAGACGACCCCCCCACTCCATGAGGACCTCCATTTTCCACATCCGGACTTCCTCCTCATCAGAACTCCACCCAGCAGACCAGCCTATCACAGCCCTGCTCGTGCGGCCGCTTGTGGCTGCAAGGTTCATCAATAAATGCTGGATTTTGAGATGACTACAAGAGTATGCTACCCACACGGCAGAGCCTGGCTAGCTACCCGTGTCGTATTTGATATGCCAGACACCAGTCACAATTATAGACCTCATTCCCATGACCTGATGGAATGGTTTGAGGCTCTTTATGTTCCTGGAGCAAGCAGGTTCCCTTGGGCTATACTTGCATGAGACACCCGCTCGAGCAAATCGAAGATAAACAGGAAGACAGTGATACAGTGATTGAGATAGATGATTACAAAGCTGTTCGTGATTGGGTTAGAGTCATACAGTTTTTCAACACCCTTTCCTCCACCAGTGCACATTGGGGGCACAAGAATGTTCCCACTTCCTCTCTACCCCTTACCCCAGCCTGATTCTATGGCAGACACTTATTCTCTCTCTCTCTCTAACCCCACTTTTGCACATTGTAGTTTATAGTACATACACTTGGAGGTTATCACGTATTTACCTTAACAACCCTCAGTCCTCAGTTCAAGTCTAGCATTACTATTTACAACTATTGCTGGCAAACTGATCCCATCTCTATTAAACATAACCTCTAACCCCCACACAATTGTGGTAGATTTCAACCATTGACAAGCCCTTCTAACACCTGATTTGCCTTGTCATGAATATTTGTCTCATAATATTTATTTTTATATCACACAAATAAATGCAGTCATTCTATACCTATACTTTTTTTCCAAATAATTTTTCTAAGAATGATATTATCCATATCCTTTCATTTATAGGCAAAATGCCATGATTTCATTTTTTCCTAAAGCTGCATAGTATTCCATTGTGTAGATGTACCAGATATTCTTTATCTTATCATCTGTTTTCAGGCTCTCGGGTTGTTTCCAGATTCTGGGTAATGTGAATCGTGCTGCTATGAACATAGAAATGCAGATGGTGTTCCTACTGTGTGTTTTGGCCCCCACGGTATATACTCAGAAGTGATATTGCTGGGTTAAAAGGAAGATCAGTTTCTGGTGTTTTTCAACACCCATTTGGAGGAAGGACCATATTATTTTGCAAAAAGGCTGGACAAGTTGGCATTCCCAACAGAAATGGATGAGAGTCCCTTTCTCCCTTCATCCATGCTATACTGGTTGTTCTTATTCTTTTGAGTGTGTACCAGTCTCTGTGTTGTGAGATGATATCTCATTGTTTTTGTTTGCATCTCTCTTATGATTAGTAATGAAGAGGCTTTTTTAAAATGATACAACTTGCTCAGATTTTATTTAGTCCAGTGATAGGATACACTTTTTTTTTGCATTTGTAAATTTTTTTTATTTAAAATATTTTATTATACCACCGTGAGACATATAATTACAAAGTTGTTCATAATTGGTTCTTGGTAATACAGTATTCCAGCACACATTCTTCCACCAGTGCCCCATTCCCACCACCAATGTACCTACACACCCTCTTGCCCATCCCCAGGATGCCTCAATAGCAGGTACCCCCATTTCCTCTCTTTCTCTGTCTCAGCATATCTCTCACTCCTTCTTTTTACATATTGTGATTAGCCCTGAAGATATTTAGAGTTTATCATTTAAGTCTATTTGTGTATATTCGATGGTGATTTCTAGTCTGACATTACCATTTCCCACACTTAGTAAAACACTGCTATCTATTTATAGCCCATTAATGAATGCAGTCATTCTGTATCTGTCCTTTTCCTTCTGACTAATTTCACTCAGCATAATAGTCTCCATGTCCATCCATTTGCAGGTAAATTTCATAATTTTGTATTTTCTGACAGTTGCATATTATTCCATAGTGTAGATATACCACAGTTTCTTTAGCCAGTCCTCTGTTCTCGGGCACTTAGGTTGTTTCCAGATTCTAGCTATCGTGAATAGCGCAGCTATGAATAATGAAGTACAGATAGTGTTTCTGCCATGTGTTTTTGGGTCTCTAGGGTATATTCCCAGAAGTAGTATTGCTGGATCAAATGGGAGCTCTATATCTAGTTTACGGAGGAATTCCCATATTGTTTTCCTAAAGGGCTGGACCAATTGGCACTCCCACCAACAGTGGATGAGAGTCCCTTTTCCCTGCATTCAAGTCAGCACTGGTTCATCAATAAATGCTGGAGATCAGAGTCACAAGGGTATGCCACCAGCACGGCAGAGCCTGGCAAGCTACCCGTGTTGTATTTGATATGCCAAATACCAGTAACAATTATAGACCTCATTCCGGAATGGATTGTGGCTCTTTATGTTCCTGGAGCAAGCAGATACCCTTGGGCTCTACTAGCATGAGACAGGACATATGGAGATGTTACTGGGGCCCGCTCGAGCAAATCGATGAACAACGGGAAGACAGTAATACAGTAATACAGTAATAATCCTTCCAATCCATGAGCAGGGAATGTATCTCCATTTCCTCAGGTCCTCTTTTATTTCCTGAAGTAATGTTCTATAATTTTCTATGTAGAGATCCTTTACATTCTTTGTTAGCTGATCCCTAGGTATTTGATTTTCTGTGGTGCAACTGTGAACGGGATAGTTTCTTTAATGTCCCTTTCTTCTCTTTCGCTGTTTGCATATAGGAAGGCCATTGACTTTTGGGTATTGGTTTTGTACCCTGCCACTCTACTATAGGAATGCATTATTTCTAGAAGCCTTGAAGAGGATTTTTTAAAGGTTCTCCAAAAGGAATTTTTTAAAAAATTATTATACCATGTGAGATATACAATTACAAGAATGTTCATAGTTGGTCTCTGTCATACAGTGTTCCAGCACCCATCCCTCCACCAGTGCCCCATTCCCACCACCTACATCCCAAATGCTCCCCCATGACCAACCCCAGCCTGCCCCTATTGCAGGCACTTTTTCTTTCTCTTTCTATCTCTCTGTCTCTGTCCCTGTATCACCCCTCTCTCTTCTCTTACACGTTGTGGCTTGCCCTACAGATATTAATGGTTTATGGTGTCTTTATGTGCATATTCAATAGTGAGTTCTAGAGTGACATCATAATTCCCCATTCCCCATAACCTCTCCAGTTTGTTGCAACTAGAATGATTATTACAGTATATAAATGTGAAAGATCCTGGCAAGGACCTGGTCGTAAGATCCATTATTGTCTAAGATTGTCTGCTGCACGCCAGAGCAGCTGTGGATCTGGAATGTCCCTCTTCCGGCTCTTGGCTATGGTGGCTGGGAGCTTGTAGCCATGCCCATTGATATGGAGTCTGAGGAATGGATGAAGAAGCCCAAGTACCCTCTCCAAGTCTGGCCAGTGTGGCCGCCTGCATGCTGAGCTAGCCCTAGGAGCTATGTAGGACATGGCCAGGGGCTGGCAGAGCCCCAAAGGAATTTTCATATGACTTTTGGTCTTTTGAATTTCATCTTTGGCAAATTTTCTGTTTATTACTTCTCCCAATTTTTGATGGGGTCTTTGATGGATTTTTGATGGATGTTTTATTGTTGAAAGTTCTACTAGTGCTTTATATATCTTGGATATATCTCCTTGTCAGACAAGGAGACAGACATGGGGCAGAGCTGCTACTGGCTCTTCCTGTGCCCAGCCACTCATGAGGAGCCCGGGAAGGATGGCAGGTTCTAGCCCTGGCCCGCCACCCCAGCAGAGCCTCACAACAAGCCAGACAATCCCCATTCCATGAGGGCCTCCATTTTCCACATCCAGACTTCCCCTCATCAGAACTCCACCCAGCAGACCAGCCTATCACAGCCTAGCTCATGTGCGGTTCATCAATAAATGCAGGATTTTGAGATGATTACAAGAGTATGCTACCCACACTGCAGAACCTGGCTAGCTACCCGTGTCATACTTGATATGCCAGATACCAGTAACAATTATAGACCTCATTCCCATGAACCGATGGAATGGTTTGAGGCTCTTTATGTTTCTGGAGCAAGCAGGTGCCCTTGGGCTCTACTTGCAGGAGAATGGTCATATGGAGATGTTACTGGTGCCCGCTCAAGCAAATCTATGATGAACGGGAAGACAGTGATACAGTGATATCTCCTTGTCAGATAAGTATTGGAAAAATATCCTTTCCCAATCAGTGCACTATCTTTTGTATTTTGGTCAATGTCTTTTGATGTGCAGAAGTCTCTCGGTTCCATGTAGTCCCATTTGTTTATCTTTGTTTCCGTTTGCTTTGTCAGTGGTTTTTCATCTTTGATGATGCCTTTAGCTTCAATGTTGTGGAGGATTTTGCCTATGATTTCTTTGATGTACTTTATGGATTCAGGCCCGATGTTGAGATATTTAATCCATTTTGATCTGAATTTTGTGTATGGTGTTAGAAAGAGTTCTGAATTCATGTAACTCTAGTTTTCCTAGTACCACTTATTGAAGAGCTTTCCTTACTCCATTTCACTTCTTTGTCAAAGATTAAATGTTCATATACTGGAGGGTGTGTGTCAGGATATTAAACTCTATTCCAAAGGTCTGCAGTTATGTTTTTATTTCAAACCATGCTGTTTTAATTATTACTGCTTTGTAGTACAGTTTGAAGTTTGGAAAAATGATTCCACTCATTTTCTTTTATCCAAGGATTGCTTTAGTTATTTGTAGTGGTTTATTACTCTATATGAAATTCATGAATGTTTTATCAATTTATTTGAAAAAGTCATGGTATCCTTATAGGGACTGCATTGAATCTATATAATCCTTTGGGGGAATAATGCCATTTTGGTAATACTTATCCTCCCAATCCATGAGTATAGATGTATTTCCAAATCCTCGTGTCCTCTTTCATTTCTTGAAGAAGTATTTGCAGTTTTCTTTTTACAGGTCCTTTACTTCATTAGGTAAGCTGTTTCTAAGGTACTTGATTTTTAAGATACAATTGTGAACAGCATTGTTTTGTAAATACTCCTTTCTTCTCTTGTTATTTGCAGTGGAAAGCATTGAATTTTTGAGTAATAATTTTGTTACTTGCTACTCTACTATACAGATCTATTGTTTCTAAGAACATTTTGATAGAGACTTTAGGGGTCTCTAAGTATAATATAATGTCATCTACAAATAGTGATAGTTTGAATACTTCTTTTCCTATCTGGATGTCCTTAATATAATTTTTCTTCCCTAATTGCTATGGCAAGAGCTTCCTTTACTGTATTGAAGCACTTCCATTACTATATTGAAGTATTGAGAGTGGGCAGTTTTGTCACATTGCTGATCTTAGGGGAAGAGCTTTCACCTGTATATCACTTGTCACTTGTCTTCCCATTGATCATGGATTTGATTAAGCAGGCACAAGTAACATCATGTCCTGTCGCATGCTAGTAGCCCAAGGGCATCTACTTTCTCCAGGAACACAAAGAGCCTTAAATCATTCCATAAGGTCATGGGAATGAGGTCTATAATTGTTACTGGTATTTGGCATGTCAGATCACGATATCGGGTAGCTTGCCAGGCTCTACCGTGTGGATGGAATATTCTTGTAGTTGCCTCTATCTCATGCATTTATTGATGAACCAGGCTTGTGATCAGCGATTCTGCTGGGTGGAACTCTGATGAGTGGGGAGTTTGGATGTGTAAAATGGTGGCCCTCATGGTGTGGGGGTTCCTCTGACTTATTATGAGGCTATGCTGGGGTGGTGGGCCAGAACTAGAACCTGCCTCCCCTCCTGGGAGCCTCTTGATCAGCTGGGCACAGGGAGAACCGGTAGCATCTCTCCCCCTTGTATGTGAGTCTCTGGATCAGCATACCTGGGCTGGGCTTGAAAAAAACTTCTGCATCTTCTATTTCCTGGAAGAGCTTGAAAAGACTGGCAGTAGGTCCACTGTAAAGGTTTGGGAGAATTCACTAGTGAATCCATCTAGACCTAGGCTTTTGTGTTTGTGCAGATTTTTAACTACTGTTTCAATAACCTCAATAGTGATAGGCTTATTCAGGTGTTGCAGCTTTTCTTGTTTCAGCAGTGGGAGGTTATAGGACTTCAGGAATTTATCCATTTCTTCTAGATTTTCATGTTTCACGGCATACAGACTCTCAAAGTAATCGCTAATGATCTTTTGGATTTCTGTGTTTTTTGTTGTGATGTCACCATGAATCTATTTGGTTTCTCTTTCCCTGTCCTTACAAGTCTTGCAGTGGTTTGTCGATCTTGTTTATTTTTTCAAAGAACAAGCTCTTGATTTCATTAATCTTTTGGAAAGTTTTTGTGTTTCCAACTCATTGATTTCCAGAACCACTCGAGACAAATATCACCCTGATATCCAAAGCAGAGAGAGACAACACGAAGAAAGAAAATTACAGACTAATCACCCTGATGAACAGAGATGCTAAGATTTTCAACAAAATAATAGCAAACAGAATCCAGAGACTCATCAAGAAGATTATACTTGATGACCAAGTAGGATTCATCCTGGGCATGCAAGGATAGTTCAATATTTGCAAGTCAATCAACATATTCCATCATATCAATAAGATAAAAAATAATAACCATATGGTCCTATCGATAGATGCAGAAAAAGCATTTGACAAGATCCAACACCCACTCATGATTAAAACCCTCCAGAAAATGAGAATTGAAGGAAGCTTCCTCAAGATAGTCAAAGCCATCTACCAAAAGCCCACAGCGAGTATCATTCTCAATGGGGAAAAATTGAAAGCCTTCCCCTTAAGATCAGGAACATGACAAGGTTGCCTTCTCTCATCTCTTTTATTCAATATAGTACTGGAAGTACTCACCATAGCAATCAAAGAAGAAAAGGACATTAAAGGCATCCAGATAGACAAGGAAGAAATCAAGCTATCATTTGCAGATGGCATGATATTATACTTAGAGAACCCTAAACTCTCGACCCAAAAAACTCTTAGAAACAATAGATATGTATAGTAGAGTGGCAGGGTACAAAATCAATATCAAAAGTCGGTGGCTTTCCTGTATACAAATAACAAAAGAGAAGACAGGGATATTAAGAAATCTATATCATTCACAATTGTGCCACAGAATATCAAATACCTAGGAATCAGCTTCACCAAGTGTGTAAATGACCTATACAAAGATAACCAAAAGGCACTGCTTCAAGAAATAGAAGAGGACAAGAGGAAAGGGAAACATTCCCTGCTCATGGATGGGGAGAATTAACATTGTCAAGATGATAATACTCCCTAAAGCTTTGTACAGATTCAATGCAGTCCCTATAAGGATTCCCATGACATTCTTTAAAGAAATTGATCAAACACTCCTGAAATTCATATGGAATAATAACCCCCATGGATAGCTAAAGCAATCCTTGGTTAAAAAAAGAAGATGGGAGGCATCACCTTTCCCAACCTCAAACTGTACTACAAAGCAGTAGTAATTAAAACAGCATGGTATTGGAATAAAAACAGACCTGTGGACCTATGGAATAGAATTGAGTATCCTGACACCCACTCTCAAAGACATGATCAGTTAATCTTTGATAAAGGTTCAAAGAGTCCAAACTGGAGTAAGGAAAGCCTCTTCAACTAGTGGTGTTGGGAAAACTGGACAGCTACATGTAAAAATGAATTTGAACCTGTGTCTAACACCTTGCACAAAAATCAGATCAAAATTGATTAAAGATCTCAATATCAGACCTGAATCCAAAAAAGTACATTGAAGAAAACATAGGAAATACCCTCCATGACATTGAAGCTAAAGACATCTTCAAAGGTGAAACACCATTAACAAAGCAACTAAAAGAAAAGATAAACATATGGGACTACATGAAACTAAAGAGCTTCTGCACCTCGAAAGAAACAGTGACCAAGATAGAAAGAGAGTCCACAGAATGGGAAAAGTATTCACCCAATACCCGCCTGATCAGGAGTTAATATCCAGGATATATCAGGCACTGGTATAGCTATATAAGAAGAAAACAGCCAACCCCGTTAAATAATGGGGAGAAGAGATGAACAGAAACTTTAACAAGCAAGAAATTTGAATGGCCAAAAGGCATATGAAAAAATGCTCATCATCACCAATCATCAGAGAGATGCAAATCAAAACAAAAATGAGATGTCACCTCACACCACGGAGACTGGCCCAGATCCAAAAGGGTAAAAGCAACAAGTGCTGGCGTGGATGCGGAGAAAAGGGGACTCTCATCCATTGTTGGTGGGAATGTCGACTTGTACAACCTTTATGGAAAACAATATGGACATTCCTCCAAAGACTAGAAATTGAGCTCCCCTTGACCCAGCCATACCACTCCTGGGAATATACTCTGGGAAGCCAAAACACACAGTAGAAACGCAATCCCTCACTTTTATGTTCATAGCAGCACTATTCACAATAGCCAGACAACCTGGAAACAACCAGTATGCCTGAAAACTGATGACTGGATAAAGAAACTGTGGTACATCTATACAATGGAATACTATGCAGCTGTTAGGAAAAATGAAGTTATGAAATTTGTCTATAAATGGATGGACATGGAAAGGATCATGGTGAGTGAAATTAGTCAGAAGGAAAGAGAGATATATAGAATGACTGCATTTATTTGCATGACATAAATATATCAGGTGGTCTTACCAACAGTGGAAATTACCACAAACTTGAGGGAGTCAGAGGTTAGGTAAGACAGAGATGGGAACATATGTGAATAAATGTCGAAAGGGCTAATACCATCCTAGAACTGAGCATTAAATACAGGCAAAAATATGCACATGATGGCTTCTAAGTGTATGTGTGCAACCCACAATGTGTAAGAGAAGTAAAAGAGAGAGGGAGAGAGAAAAGAGATAAAGAACCTGCCATTTAGGCAGACTATGGGAGGGGGAGGGAATTGGAGACATTGGTGGTGGGAAATGGGCACTGGTGGAGGGTGGGGTGCTGGAACACTATGTAACCAAAACCTCTAAACATGAACAGCGTTGTGATTGTATATCTCACAGTGGTATAATAAAATGTTTAATAAAAAATGTTTTTCAGTATCTACTGATATCATCATATGGTTTTAATTTATTCTTTTATTGATACGATTTATTATGTAGATTGACTTGAGGATGTTATCTCAGGAATGAATCCTACTTGGTTTTGGTGTATTTTCTTTTTGATCGGTCATTGGATTTTATTTGCTAGTATTTGTTTTAAGACTTTTGCATCTGTGTTGATCAGGGATATTGACTCTGAGTCTGTGTTTTCTCTTACTGTTCAAATAACATTTCTGTATGCAGTAGAATGTTGTGTTATTTTTTTCAATTCATTTTGCGACTCTATATTTCTTTTTTTTGTATTTTTTTTCTGTAATTTTTTTGCGAGGTCTCTGTCTGATTTGGTTATCAGAGTTATATTCCTCATAGAAATTGTTTGAATTGTTTGGAATTGTTTCTGTTTCAATTTCTTGTAAAAGCTTGGAAATGAATGGCAATAGATCCATTGCCATTCATTTAAATGTTTGGAAGAATTCACAAGTGAATCCATCCAGACCTTGGCTTTTGTGTTTGGGAAGACTTTTGATTACCATTTCAATTTCCTCAATAGTGATAGGTTTGTTCAGATATTCCAAGACTCCTTGGTTCAGCCTTGGATGGTTATATTATTCCAGCAATTTGTTCATTTCCTTTAGGTTCTCTTGTTTTGTGGCATGCAGACTCTGAAAGTAATCTTTGATGATCTTTTGAATTTCTACAGCTTCTGATGTGATATACCCCTTTTCTTTCCTGATTCTGTTCATTAAGATTCTCTCTCCTTACTTGGTGAGAGTTTTGCAAGTGGTTTGTCGATCTTATTTATTTTTCAAAAGAACCAGCTCTTGGTTCACTGATCTTATGGGTGGTTTTATGGAATTCCAAAAAAAATTCATTGATTTCTGCTCTAAGTTTTATAATTTGCTTTGTCTTGCTGGAGTTGGGCTCCCTTTGGTTGGTCATTTTCTAAGACCTTAGGCTGAGAATCCAAAATATTTATGTAGGCAATTTCTTCCTACCTGTTGCATTTTGTAGAGCTATAAACTTTCCTTTAAATACCGCATTAGCTGTGTCATACAACTTCTGGTAGCTTGTGTCTACATTCTCATTTGCTTCGAGTAATATTTTGAATTCCTCTATGACTCACTGGTTGTTCAGCAGTGAGTTGTTAAGTTTCCAGTAGTTTGATTTGATTCTCTGTTTCTGTATGTAATTCTAGTTTCACTGCATCATGATCCGAAAGAATTGTTGACACAATTTCTATCTTCTTAATTTTATTGAGGTGTATTTTGTGACCCAGCCTGTGATCTATATTGGAAAATGTTCAATGTGCACTGGAGAAAAATATGTATTTGGCTTTTAGGTATGAAAAGCTCTGAATATTTACAAGCCCTCTCTATTCCATTTCTTCTTTCAGAAGGGTAATTCCTTCATAAGTTTCAACCTTATTGATCTATCCAGAGGCAACAGAGCAGAGTTGAAGTCTTCAACTAAATTAAGTGTTGCTATCAGTATCTTCCTTGATGTTTATTATCAGTTATTTTAAGTATTTTGATGGCTCTTTGTTGGATTCATATATGTTTAGGTATATATTTTCTTCCTGATATACATATCCCTTGATTATTAAGCAATGGCCTTCACCGTCCCTTCTGTGAGACATCAATGTTTTTTGGAACTTGTATGCCCCTACCCCCATCTTTTGGGAGTAGTGTTTGCATGAACTGTTTTCAAGTCTTTGAGTCTGTATTTGCTCTGACTGTTCAAATAGCATTCTCTGTACGCAGTACAGAGATGTTGTATTGTTTTTTCAATTCATTTTATGCGAGTCTATATTTTTTAAATATTTTATTATAACACAGTGAGGTATACAATTACAAATATGTTCATGTTTGGTTTTCAGTCATACAGTGTTCCAGCACCCATTCCTCCACCAGTGCCCGTTTCCACCATCAATGTCCCCAATTCCCTCCCCCTACCACAAGCCTGCCTCCATGATAGGCTCTTTATCTCCTCTCTCTCTCTCTCTCTCTCTCATAGGGTACACTGTGCACCCTGACAAAATCTTGTATCAGCATCATGGATCCCCTTCTGCCCTGGGGATTGGCAGCCAGTGGACAGAGACAGTCACGAGGATCCAGCAAAGTTTTGAAACGCTTTATTTTCACAGGTTCCAGTATACAATCCAGTAACAGGAAAACCCTGGACTTCAGGTTCCCGGCTGGGTCCCGCCATGTGTAGGTTTAGAATCCTAGGTCAAGATGGCCACTACCACGTGCTAAGGCCCAACTGGGAAGAGAATGTAGAGGAGGAGAGCAGAGGAAAAAAGGGGAAAATGTAAAAAGCAAAAGCCAAATGGCAAAAAGGGTACAGCTTTTTATAACTTTACAATTCAGATTACTCACACCAAAGATCAGCAGTTAGGGTCAATTCTCCTCAGGTAACTTCTTCCAGGACCTCACCTAGTCCCATTGAAATGTTAATATTTCCTCAGCCAAGATCTGCCTTGGAAGTGCTCCTGCAGGGTGGAGTGGGGAAGAGTGGGGGAAGGGCATGTATCTGCTTTTTTTTAATTTTGCTTTTTTGGGTCACACCCAGCAATGCTCAGGGGTTTTCCCTGGCTCTGCACTCAGGAATTACTCCTGGCAGTGGTCACGGGACCATATGGGATGCCAGGGATCGAGCCCCGGCCAGCATGGACCTGCCACATGCAGGGCAAATGCCCTACCCGCTGGACTATCACTCAGGCCCCAAAAGGCATGTATCTGTACCAATGAATATTCTACAGCCAGGTATATATTTGTCCAAGCCTTCACAAGATTCTCATCTTTACTTCATAGTTGTTTTGTATATTAGCCTTTAGACTTATTAGAGAACCACACATGCTTGCTTGAAGGCAAACAGCATTTCTCTCTGGTCTAATTACTTAGAGATCTATTGTGGCCAGATAAATATAATGATGATATCTATCTAGTTCCATGATGATTGTAGTAGCATGAGAGAAAATATTTATACCAGCGAAAAGAATATGTGGTAAGATATACTGCCACATTCAAAAAGTTTTCTGCCTGCTATCTACAAGGAGTTGCCTGCAGGAAGTAACTCCAGGCAAGATGCAGAGGCTCTGGGCAACACTCTGGGCAACAGTATACTCTCTCTCTCTCTCTCTCTCTCTCTCTCTCTCTCTCTCTCTCTCTCTCTTCCTTCTCTTACACACTGTGGCTTGCAATACATACATTTAGAGGTTATCATGTGTATCCCTATGCCTATATTCAATTCTCAGTTCTAGGCTGGTATTATCATTTCCAACTAATATTAGCACACTGTTCCCTTCTCTGTCTTACCTAACCTCTGACTCTCACACACTTTTGATTGATTCCACCTACCGAAAAAACCTCCTAACCTATGTTTTGTCTGGCCTTGGATATTAGTATCATCACTTGCCACTTCTCACTTGTCTTCCCTTTGTTCATCAATTTGCTTGATTAGGGATCAGTAACATCTCCATATGTCATGTTGTGTGCTAGTGTAGCCCAAGGACATCTGCTTGCTCCAGGAACACAAAGAGCCTCAAACCATTACTTCAGCTCATGGGAATGAAGCCTATAATTGTTACTGGTTTTTGTCATATCAAATACGACACCAGTAGCATGCCAGTCTCTGCCATGCAGGTGGCAGGTGGTATACTCTCATTAGTATCATAATGTAAATACATATATATGTATACATACATATATATATCCTAACAATAAATTCAGTCATTCTATATCTGTCCTTTTCCTTCTGGCTAATTTCACTCTGCATGATTCTATCCATCCATTGATAGGCAAATTTCATAACTTTGTTATCCAAACAGCTGCATAGTATTCCATTGTGTAGATGTATCAAAGTTTCTTTATCTAGTCATCTGTTCTCAGGCACTCTAGTTGTTTCCAGAGTCTGGCTATTGTGAATAGTGCTGCTATGAAAATTGGAAGCAAAGATAAACATATGGGACTTAATGAAACTAAAAAGCTTCTGCACCTCAAAAAGAAACAGTGACCAAGATACAAAGACAGTCCACAGGTGGGAAAGGATATTCACACAATACCCATATAGGGTATACAACATCTCTGTACTGCGTACAGAGAATGCTATTTGAACAGTCAGAGGGGTTAATATCCAGGATATATCAGGCACTGGTAGAACTTCACAAGAAGAAAATAGCCAATCCCTTCCAAAAAATGGGGAGAAGTGAACAGAAACTTTGACAAAGAAGAAATTTAAATGGCCAACAGGCATATGAAAAAATGCTCATCATCACTAATCATTAGGAAGATGCAAATCAAAACAACTGAGGTATCAAGTTGTTTTGAGGTATCAAAAAAGTGAGGTATCATCTCACTCCACAGAGACTGGTACACATCCAATAGATCAAGAACAACTAGTGTTTTAGTGGTAGTCGATGTGGGGAGAAAGAACTCTCATTGATTGTTGTTGTGAATGTTGACTGGCACAGCCTTTTTGGAAAACAATATGGGAATTCCTCCAAAACCTAGAAGTTGAGCTCCCATATGACCCAGCCATACCATTCCTGGGAATATACCCCGGAAACCAAAAACACACAGCAGAAATACCGCCTGCACTTTTATTTTCATAGCCACTCTAAACGCCTAAATACTATATTTAGACTGCTAGCTAACGTGGAGAGAGATTATTTCATGGGGCTTTGTGCCGTCTTTCTGTATAAGCTCGCTATACTTTTTGGTTTGTATAGCAGGTCATTCAGTCCTTTTTAAAGTTGGTTTTGAGTCTGTGAAGTTCCCGAGCTGATGTTTATCTATGGAGTGTGTAATATTCCTTCAAATATGAAGAAAACTCAAGCTAGGAAAAGTATTCTTGGTAAGGTCTTAATTAAAATGATTTTTTTTTCATTTTATCCCACCACTGTTTGGGCTGGAGGGTTTCATCTGATAAATTTGATGTAAATCTAACTGGACAATCTTTCATATGAAATTTCTTCTTTTGATCATGCTGCTTGCAGTGTTGCCTCTCCATGGCATTCGCCGCTCTGATTATTAACGAGTGTTTGAGTGTCTTGGAGTTTTTTTTTATCAGGGTCTCTTTTAGCTTGTTTCCCTTCTGCTTCTTGGATCTTTATGCCTGCATCCCTCAGCTCTGGGAACTTTTCAGCAATGACGTCTTTAACTGTTCCTACAGCATTGGGGTTGCCTTTCTGCCCTTTGGGACACTGATAATATTATGTTGTTACCCCCTGTATTAATATCAATGTTCTATTGCCTGATGCTGAGATATTTTGAAATTTTTTCCGTCTTTGCTTGCTTTCTGGAATTCATCTAGAAGCTCTTTGATTGTGTCCTCGGCTGTTGTCATTCTACTGTTGAGGGCACCCATTGATTTTTTTTATTTCATCTAATCAATTTTTTTTTGCAATGATACTTCTGTTTGTAGTTTTCTTGTTTCTGGTCTCATTTCTTTCTGAATTTTATTGGTTGACCACTCCACTGCTTTTTTTCATATTGTCCTATATTTTATTGGTATATGTTCCACTGTTTCATTGAGCTCATTAAACATCCTCACCACTTCACTTCTGAATTCTTTGCCAAAAAATATTATGTATATGGTTATGCTTTGTTAAGGCTTCAGCACTGTTTAGTTTATCTCTTTCTTGTGATGGTGGTGTGCATTGTTTCCCCATGATGCCATGGAAGTCTGGAAGCAACATTCCCTATACTACGGTTCTGCCTCTAAGAAATGTAGAGATTTTCTCTTGCCTAGATGCTTTATCTTGGCACCTGGGGAGAGCTGGGAACTTTCTTTTGTGTTACTTGCACTGCCTGGAAAGCCATTAGAATATTTTTGTACATTTGCTATTAGTGAGAGAATGGTGAAGAAATATGCTGTCAGTTCTCTGGAGTACCTGTCAGATAATAACCCATGCTGTGAATATTGGGTCCCTTCTCTGATCTCCAAGCCTTTCTCTTCATGACCTCCCCAAATAAACCTCAATTCTCTGATCTGGCCGGCTCTCAGGAGTACCTGGCAGATAATTACCTGTGCTGCCAAGAACGAATCTTTCCCAGGGTCTTCAAGCTCTTTGGTCATGCACATCCATGTTTCTTAGAGGTAGAACAGCAGTTGGGGACGTTCTCCTCAAACCACCATGACATTATGAGGAAACAATGCACACCAGCATCACATGAAATGGATGAAGAAAAGTGTCCTGAAGCATCAACAAGGTAGACCCACAATCTCTCTGACAAAGAATTCAGAGATGAATTGGTGACGTTTAATGAGCCCAAAGAAAGTGGAAAGGTCAACTAATAAAAATACAGAAGGAAATAAGAGCATAAATAAGAAAACTGCAAAGAGAAGTTTCATCAATAAAACAATCGGTAGGTGAAATAAAAAACTCTCTGGGCTCCTTCAATAGTAGAATAACAACAGTCAAAGACAGAATCAGAGAGCTTGAAGATGACCTTAAGAAAGCCCTCAGGCAACAACAACATAGGGAAAATGACCTCAAAATAGCTCAGCAGCAGGCAAGAGAATATTGGGATGAATTCAGGAGGAACAACATAAGAATCACGAGTCCCAGAGGAACAGGGAGGCAACCCCAATGAGATAGGAACAGTTAAAGACGCCATTGCTGAAAAGTTCCCAAACTGAAAGATGCAGACATCCAGATCAAGAAGTCAAAGGGTACCAGCTTAAAGAGATCCTAACAAAATGTTCCAAGACATATCCTAATCAAGACTTTTGATTACCATTTCAATTACCTCAACAGTTATAGGTTTGTTCAGGTAGTCCCAGTATTCTTGCTTCCAATTGTGGAAGTGTAATAGTTATCTAGGAATGTGCCCATTTCCTTTAGGATCTCTTGTTTTGTGGCATACAGACTCTCAAATAAAACATAAGGCAAAATCCTCTGTGACATTGAAGCTAGAGGCATCTTCAATGAAACACCACTAACAAAGTAAGTGGAGGATAAGATAAAAATATGGAACTACCTTGAACTAAAAATATTCTGCACCTCAAAAGAACACTGACCAATATATAAAGACAGCCCAAGAATTGCGAAAAAATATTTACCCAGTATCCATTTGACAAGGGGTTAATATCCAAGATATATAAGGCACATGAATTATACAAGAAAAAATAACCAATCCCATAAAAGTAGGGAGAAGAAATGATCAGAAATTCATCAAAAAATAAATTTAAATGGCCAAAAGACATATGAAAAAAATGCTCTCCCTCATTAATCATCAGGAAGACGTACATCAAAACAACGAGTTATCATCTCACAACACAGAGACTGACACACATCCAAAACTATAAGAACAGCCAGTGCTGGCATGGATGTGGGAGAAAGGGACTCATATTGATTATTGGTGGGAATGTTGAATAGTCCAACCTGTTTAGAAAACAATATGAGCATTCAAAATCCAGAAATTGAATTACCATTTGACCCAGCAATACCACTCCTGGGAATATACTCTTGGGGTCCAAAAACACACAGCAGAAATACCATCTGCACTTCCATGTTCATCACACACTATTCACAATAGCCAGAACCTGAAAACAATATGAAAATACCTGAGAACAGAAGACTGGATAAAGAAACCATGTGCATCTACAAAATGGAATACTATGCAGCTTTCAGGAAAGATGTAGTCATGAAATTTACCTATAAATAAATGGACATGGAGAATATAATGTTGAGTGAAATTAGTCATAAGGAATAGAACAGATATGGAATGTTTGATTCATTTGTGGGAGATTAAAATAAATCGTATGAGACTGATATCCAGCTCTAGGCAAAACAGGGGACAGGAGATCCTGACAAAGTTTTGAATCTACTAAAGTGTGTTTGGTGCAGAGGTTAGGTAAGACAAAGAAGGGATCAGTTTACCCATAATAGTTGGAAATGGTAATGCTAAACTAGAACTGTGTATTGAAAACAGATACAGGGATGTACATTATAGCACTCAATGTGTGTATTGCAAACTGCAATGCACAAAAGAAGAGAAAGAAAGAGATAGAATAAAAAGTGCCTGCCACAGACATAGGAGGGGAAGAATGGGAGAGGGACACTGGGGACATTGTTGGGAGGAATTGTGCACTGGTGGAAGGATGGGTGCTGCAACATTGTACGACTGAAACTCAATCTCGAACATCTTTGGAATTGTCTATCTCATGGTGATCACTTGATCACTTGATCACTTGACATCCCGTCATTCAACGATTTGCTCGAGTGGGTGCCAGTAATATTTCCATTTGACCCTATAACGTGCCAGTGTAGCCTAATGGCATCTGCTTGCTTCAGGAATATGAAGAGCCTCAAACCATTCATTCAGGGTCTTGACGAAGAAGTCTGACCATCTTGTAGGTGGGCAGCCACGTGATCTTCTGACATCCTGTGGGATCCATTCGGTAACGGCTCTAGTCCAGCGGTTGTCTCCAAATCGCATTATATATCCAGCCCATCTGATTTTCGATGCCTCGCAAACGAGACAGCGTCCCTGACTCTGGAACAGCAGCAGATGTCAGAACTCTGGATTGCTTCTCTCACTTGAGTGAGGTGTGATATTCCAAACATAGCTCTTTCTATTCCTCTCTGGGAGACCTGAACAGCATTCTCTTCCTGCTTTTGTAGGGCCCAGGTCTCTGAGGTGTATGTTAATGCAGGGAGAACTGTGGAGTCGAAGAGATGTGCCCGGAGTCTGAGGTTCTTGGTCTTTTTAGATATTTCTTTGATACTTTTGAAGGCATTCCATGCCACTCTCTTCCTCCTGCACTGCCTCAAGTTTTAGGTCATTCATCATGTTGATTTCTCGACCTAGGTACACCTGACTGCTGCATTCAGAGATGTTTGTTCCATTGAGAGTGAATGGGGCCTCTGGAACTAGTTCATTTTTCATGAACAATTTTTTATTGAGATTCAGCTGTAGACCTATCTTTCCACATTCTCGGTCAAAGTCAGCCAGCATTTGTGTGGCTTGGCTAATGTTTGGTGTTATTAGAACGATGTCATCAGTGAAGCGGAGGTGGTGTAGTTGCTGACTGTCTATATTCACTCGATTTCTTCCCATCCTAATTGTTTCATGATGTTCTTGAGGGTGGCATTGAAGAGGGGTGGTGCTCATGGTGATATAATAAAAATTAAAATTAAAAATAAAAAAGGACATTACTATCTTGATAGTGTGGTCTATTTCTTGGTTGTTGAAGATGATACCCTAAAACATATACAGTCTTGATTACCAAGCACACCCCCCAAATACTCAGAAAAATATTAAATGAAAAATAGAAAAAATGAAAGATTAGAAATGAAATTTCCCAGCTCAGTTGTATTTGAGAGAGGCCCGGGAGATGATGCCCGATGCTGATTCTGACCCTGCATACAATTTATAGTCTCCTGCCTCACTTTAAAAACATATTTTAAAAGCATTTTTTTTTTCATCTATGGCTGGTCCAATTTAGGACTCACTATTGTTTCTGTGCTCAGAAATACTGCAGGTAGGGCTCAGGGGACCATACGCATTGCCCAGATAGAAAGAACTTGGGTCAACCTTGTTCAAGGTAGTGATTTACCAGTGTTGAATCTCTCCAGTCCCTTTCCTTCCATCTCGGTGTTGTAAGAACATGATTGTAAAGTTGAGGTAACAGATCTTAGCATTGATTAAGTTCTTTCTCTCTATGTCTTTAAAAATCTCTTGATGCAGGACCCCCTTCCCAATATTTGCAGTACCCTTCTGCCAGGCAGTGTTTGTTGTTCTGCTTGTCATCCCATTAGATGTTGTCTCTTTAGTGATTTTTATATTGCGTATGTCTTAAAATAGTCATATGTTAATATGTGTGGGGGGGGGTTTAACATACAATTTAAAATGGATTTCACCTGCTTCTTATTATTTTAATGTGACTTTTAGAAAACTGAAAAGATATTTATGGCTTATATTTATGGTTCATACTATTTCTGGCCTTAAAGTCTTTATCGTGAACTTGCCATGTTGTCTAATACTCTCATTCTTTTGTTATTGATATTTTCTTTGCTTGAAACACATTTTCATCCTTTTTATTTTGTCCCAATAGTTCATTTTTTGAGTCATCATCTAAGTTTCATTTGATTTATTATAATACCTTGCTTACTTATTTGAAAACTCATGTATTTGTGTTCTATGCTAAAACAAACATTTAACAGGAAAATGTTATTTTTTTCCTGAAAACCTGCCTCATTAGGCACTCAATGAATGTTGCAAAAAATGAACTGCAGAATAGAGTTCCAAATCCTGTGTGGGAATGGGGTAGCATGCTATCATTTGGAGGTCATAAAAGTTAAGTACTGATGTAATTGAACTTTACAATCATATTATCTCCAACTTGTAAATATATATTCACTGACTCATTAAAATTAATAAGAATTTATGATCTCTTGAATGGAAAGATATGTAGAGCTTTTAAAATTCAATATTAAGTCACACTAGTATTTATTGAAACTTTACATTGTATATAGAGCTTTTATTAGTGAACTTTACGGATTCCCATTTCCATATAGAGCAACAAAGATCCAGTTGTGTGGACGTATCACTCTTTAAAATAGTCTTAATTTTATTATGCTATCAGACTTTGTTGCTGTTGTTTAATAATGTTGTAATGTAATTTGGACTTTTGATAAGGAAAAGGTTTAAAGATAGAAAAGCACTTAAAATTTTAAGTGCTGTCTTTTGTTAAAAGCCCCATAGTTCTGAACTTTCAGGAATGCTTTACAAAATTGGCCTTACTAACATAGAACCCACGGTGGTGAATATTTGCTTTTCTGTACATCATTTTAATATTATCTTTTAGTTAAAGTCCTCCAATTTTTTTCCTCTGTGGAGTTAGTTTTGGCTTACCTCTGTCCTTATGGAGACATGTTGTTTGGGAATATTATTATGGAACTTTCTTCATCACCATGTTTCATCAGCTCATAATAATAGCTAATGCAGCGATGGGCATAAGACCTAAATGTAGCCAAAACCTGTCTGCCCAGGAATCTGATGTTGGTGTAAGAGAGCCTTTCTTTTTACTTATATGACTAATTAAAGAATCATGGCAACTTGTTGCCATCTTTGATCTCACTACTCCACCCTCCTAGTGAGAGTTAATTGACCATCCATCCTTCTTGTTTATGCGGATTTAACAGAAGTTTCTATATTCAAAGAGAGTAGGTTCCTTAAAGTTTCCTCTAATGTCTTCTGACCTGTGGGACCTCTGCTCCCTAGCGTTGATGCTATGCAGCAGTTATTGGGTAACACTAGATAGAAAGCAGTTCAGGTCTCAGGCTTCCACATTTGGGTTTTTTTTTCAACTGTGGGAGTTTCCTCATCGTGAAAAAGGTAGTAATAAAAATACTGCAACATATTTTAACAAAAGAATAAATGAGGAAATAAAGATATAATATGTATAATATATATTAGAAACACTTAGGGTAGAATTTAATATATAAGTGTTCATAAATACTACCCATAAAAATAATGATGATGATGGCTATGATACTGAGAATAGTCTGATAAATTTTCCCAACGATTCAAGGGTCTTTGGAGAGTTCCAATTTTTAAAATTTTTTTTTAAATTAAAAATTGGAAGATTCATAATTCAGTCTTCCTTTATAGACTTTTTCCTCAAGACTCTTCTCTATGTCTTCTTTCAACAGATGTCTAACATATAGTTCTGGAAGTTCACCCCTATCAATGGTTCACTGCCAGATTTTTAAGAAAACGATCAAAAGTTTTCTACACTTATGCTCCCAACAAAATTTAAGACCTGGAAAACTTTGTGAAATAAGAACTATATTACAAGTTACAAATCATTTTCTTTTTATGATTAATAATATTTATACTGTAATGTAGATTATTAGGAAGTGAAATTTCCACTTTCCAATTTTCATGAAACTTCTCTTAAGAATTTATATTTTATTTGTGTATATAGGTCAACAGATAATTAATATCCTTTCAGTAGTAGTGGGAGTTGGTGGGTTATAGAAAAATGAAGATTGGTTTTCATTTTAAAATTTCAATAATTAGTTATTGCCTTAGCTCAGTGCTTTTCATTTTAAAAGAAAATGCAGTGGCCTTTAAGAGTACAATTTACTGTGGTATAAATGCTATCAAATATACCTTTTGAAGAGAGAGAGAGACAGAGAGACAGAGACAGACAGAGACAGAGAGAAAGCAAGAAAGAGTGATAGATCATTGCCACTGTCAGCATCTTGAAAGAAATCCTTAGAATCCACTTGGATTTTAGAAACAGTCATATCCTTTCCAAAGTTGCCAAAAATGGCTTTTCCTATTAAAATGATTCATCTTGATAAAGTTAAGCAGGAATTCAGACGCTTTAGATTTTTATGTTTCTATCTTTCGAATGATTGGGAATATTCAAAATGTGCCTTCATATCTTGCAGTCAGAAGGCTTCAAGAAGCTTTCCTCCTTGCTTATCTCCCTGGGAAATGTCAACTGCCTTTCTTACGGTTCTGGAATCCTTCAGTATCTAGCTAGGCACTGGGTGGAATGACTATCCCTGAAACTTCAGTGGTTCTGTTCTTAATCCCACAGGGCCAGATCACTGTGGAGACAGAGAAGTTAGCTTTGTGAAGACATGATAGCACTTAATGTAATCACTAATATTTCATGCTGGAATAAGGCTTAAAGAGTTTCTCTTGTAACCCTCTCAATCCTAGATAAGGAAACTAAAGGAGCACTTCTCTTTGTTAGGGCTGTGCTAAGGGTGAAGAGTCCACAAGTCTGTGTCCCGTCCCCACTGTGAGTTGGAGGATCAGCTTGCTTTTCTCCGAGGGTTTTAGGAAATATTTTTTGATAGCCAGTAAAGAAAATATGCACAAAAGAGTTATGGCATTAGCAAAGAGGAGCCAGAGAGAAAGTACCAGGGTTAAAACACTGGCCTTGCTCTGGTTCTGCAGTTCAGTCCCAGCACTGTATAGGGTGCTTCAAACATCACCAGTAAGGACAGTTGGTCGTAAAGCTCAGGGTGAGCCCTAAACAAAGATGGATGTTCGCCCCAGCTCCAAAAAAAAGACATTAGTGAAGAATAAAATATGTTTTTTAGAATGAACAAAAAGTTAAAAAATATTCCTTCTAGAACCTGTTGTGATACAAAAATATATATTTTTGGCAAATTTGTACATTTATTTATTTATTTATGTAAATTTACTTTTAATTGAATCAAAGAGATACACAGTTACAAAGTTGTTCATGATTGAGTTTCTGTCACACAGTGTTCCAGCATCTACCACTTCATCAGTGCACATTTCCACTATCAAGTTACCCAGTTTCCCCACCAAATCCCTCCCCTACCACCCTGCCTCCTAAGGCAGGCACTTATCTTCTCTCTCTCTCTCTCTCTCTCTCTCTCTCTCTCTCTCTCTGTCCTTCTGGGCCTTATGGTTTGCAATACAGGTACTGAAAAGTTATCATGTATATCCCTTTATCTAAAAATTGGAGTAGCCTTTTAGCTGTAGAACTGGGGAATACCTCTTCTGTTAGTGGGAATGCATATAGACATGCATTGATTAAGACAGTGAAAGATTCACAAGGATGTTATATTTTGATTCTTTGTTTTGGGGCCATAATTATCGGTGCTCAGACCTTACTCTTCACTCTGCCCTTACCATTCACTCCTTGTGGGCTAGGGGTAATCAATGGGTGGTGGGGGATTAGACCTGGGGTGGTTACATACAAGGCAAATACCCTACCACTGTAGTTTCACTCAGCTCCCTAGGTTTAGATTTTTTTTCTTTTTGGGTCACACCCAGTGATACTCAGGGTTACACTTGGCTCTGCCCTCAGGAATTACTCCTGGCACTGCGTGGGGATCATATGGGATGCCAGGGATCGAACATGGGTCGGCTGCATGCAAGGCAAACGCCCTACCCGCTCTACTATCGCTCCGGCCCCGCTTAGGGTTTAGTTTTTAAAAGCAAGATTATGACTGGTTATTATAAGAGCAAGCATGACCGGTTATCTTACTATGCCTAATGGGAAAACTGAATTCATCTTACTAAATTTTGTTTGCTTGTGTTTTAAAGAAGAAATCTATTGGGAGAGAAATAATGTTTGTTTAAGCACTTAACTCATTTAAACTTTGAGTGGAAAGTTTAGCATTAAATTAATAATCGAATCATAGAATTTTTGAGTCCTTAATTTCTTGCAGTATAGTAAAAGGGAATTCTGGAAGCAGAGTCTCTACCTTTTTAGGGTCAGGATCAATTTAGATAATAGAAATAAATTTTTTATTTTTTTGCTTTTTGGGTCACACCTGGCGAGCATCAGGGGTTACTCCTGGCTCTTTGCTCAGGAATTACACCTGGCGGGGCTCGGGGATCATATGGGATGCTGGGGATTGAACCCGGTCGACTGCAAGCAAGGCAATGTCCCACCCACTGTGCTATCACTCCAGCCCCGAGAAATAAAAATTTTTATATGGTTTCTGTAAGCAGCGGAGTTTTTGAATTTAGAGAAGTAGCCCTTAGTAGTCAGTGAATACAGTTTGATTTTTGTGAGTGCTAAAGAACTAACTTGGCACATATGGATGAGGTTCTACTGGCTGAATCTCCAAAAAACGAAAGTTTCAGGTGATAGTGAAGGATGTTTTTACTTTGTTTAAATTTCTTTTCTGCATTCTTGTTTGTTTTCCAAATTGCATAGTTTATGCACCTTGATTCATTTAAAGTTACATGGAACCAGTTTGAATCAAGCAGGCTGCTCTATCTGTTGTTCAGACTTTCAGTAGCAGAGCAAGCAGTGTAACTCAGGGACATGACTCAACTTATACATAGAAAAGAACGTCACCACCTCTTTCACTGATTAGGAAAAAATAAGAAAGAATTGATGAACTGGTGGTTGCTAAAGACCCATACTGCTACTTTGTCTTCAAAGACTATAGCCAATCAATTAAAGAGTTTTAAAAGAAATGACTCAAGTCCAAACCATATTTCTCCTCTGTTCTGCCTCTCTGGAGCATACCTTGGAACTTATTGAATCATGATCATTGTTCTTGTGTAAATTATTTTCTAATTACTTTGCCTTATTGTTTTACTGGTTGCTACTTATAATAACTGTATCACTCTCTTCCCGTTCATCATCGATTTGCTTGAGCGGGCCCCAGCAACATCTCCATATGTCCTGTCTCATGACAGTAGAGCCCAAGGGCATCTGCTTGCTCCAGGAACATAAAGAGTCTCAATCCATTCCAGAATGAGGTCTATAATTGTTACTGGTATTTGGCATATATATCAAATACAACACGGGTAGCTTGCCAGGCTCTGCCGTGCAGGTAGCATACTCTTGTAGTCATCTCTAAGTCCAGCATTTATTGATGAACCACGCTGCTGCGAGCCGGGCTGTGATAGGCTGGTCTGCTGGGTGGACTTCTGACGAGAGAGAACTCCGGGTGTGGAAAATGAAGGTCCTCATGGAGTGGGGGTCGTCTGGCTTGTTGTGAGGCACTGCTGGGGTGGCGGGCCAGGGCTAGAACCTGCCATCCCTCCTGGGCACCTCATGAGCGGCTGGGCACAGTGAGAGCCAGTAGCAGCTCTGCCCCATGTCCATCTCTGGATCAGCACTTATAATACTCTGGATATAATAACAGTGTTTTGAAAAATATACTTTTGTTGCATTTTGATTTTATTTCCACATATTTTTCAGTTTATACTTATAAAAATTCTAGAGTGTCAGTATTTGCCATCTAATTTTATAGGTTTGATGCTTGGGATATAAAACTTATGTCGTGAACTGGAGTTCTGGTCTGACTCCACCTTTGGGAGTAGTCAGAATGACCAGTCTTTAATCTTTTGCCGTTATGACTTCAGTTGCCTCATCTGTAAGTGGTTCCTCAAGCAGTTATGAAGAAAATAAAAAGAAGGTTGAGGAAAAGATAGTAGAATAAAAGAGCTCCCTAGCATTTTAATGGAACTACAGATAAAGTGGAATTAAACCCAGAATACAGCATAGGCTTTATCAAAAAAAGTAAACCTGGAGAGTTCAACTCTGATCTCCAATATTGTCTCTGTGGCCACCGCCCAAAACATGGATCCAAGAGAGGGAAAAGGTAATAACATAGAGGGAAATGCATGTATTAAGCTGACCAACTCCATGTATTGAGTCTAAGACCTTATTGAGTATTAGACCCATTTGTGGGCCTTAGCAACCTGGAAGAGAGTATCAACTCTGAGTAGAAAACCACTGTCAAGACTTGAGGGCAGAGAAATAGTAGATGGATTATCATATGAATCCCCTCCCATTCATATATAATGACAATATACTGAACTGTTGAACATTTGTTAGAATTGGTCAGGATTGGGCTATAGATGCTTCCCAGGAGAGCTTGAGACAGATATGTAACTGATTATGGGCAATTAAAAGCACTCTTGTGGACAATGAACTGTCAGGAGGTGCAGCGGCATTGTGTACTCTTGAGTACACAATTTAGGCACTCCCCAAATGGGTTAGGCTATATCACAGTCATGGTTAACTATATATGAATAACCCCCAAAAAAAAACATTGTAAGGGTGGTCACTGAATTGACTAAAACAATATGAGAACTAAAAAGGAAAGAGAAAGTATGAAAAATTCTATCAGACATTTTATTAATGAAAAAAAAGAAAACAAATAGATCACTAACTGAGGAGTACAAGAGGTAAACTAAGAAAGCAGAGGGACTCAGAGGTGGAATGATGAACAATGAATCCCTGTGTTGAAGTGTAAGGTACAAAACATATTTAAGGAGAAAAGAAAGGCAATCAATAGGAGAGAAAAATAAAATTCGAGATATCTAGGGAAGAGAGCTTCAGTAAAAATAACATCTGCATTATAGGAGTTTCTGAGTTGATAAAAGAGAGAATGGGACAGTATTGGTGTGGTGTTGGTGGTGAGAGGAAGTATTGGTAGACGAAATTATAGGCAAGAACTTTTCTAAGCTAAAGAATGAGTCATGAACCTAACTCCAAAAATGATAAGAGTTCCCAAAAAAATAAACACAAGAAGAAGAATATAAAGACACCTTGCTGTCAGGGAGCCACTGGGGTCCCCAACAGTATCAGACAGAAATTCTCTTCTACCTCCGAGGCCGCGGGAAGGGATGAAAACTCATGAGTCTGGTACAGTTCCAAAAAAGGGGTTTTTTTCCTTTCTTTTTTTTTTCTTTTTTTCTTTTTGGGTCACACCTAGCGATGCTCAGGGGTTACTCCTGGCTCTGCACTTAGGAATTACCCCTGGCCGTGCTTGGGGGCCATATGGGATGCCGAGGATAGAACCTGGGTCAGCTGCATGCAAGGCAAACTCCCTACCTTCTGGACTATCGCTCCTGCCCCCAAAAGCTTTTTAATAGTACAAAAGCTCTACCAATATAATGAAATAATTCTAGCTCTGGTCAGAACTTAGACCACACATGATAGCCCAAGTCTCCCATCAAAGAGGATCCCACCAGAGAGTCCTACCAAAGAGGGTCCTACCAGAAAGGAGTCCCATCAAAGAGAATCCCACCAGAGAGAGAGTCCTACCAAAGAGGGTCCTACCAGAAAGGAGTGCACCAAAAAGAGCAGTACCTCAAGTCAGTTCTCTTATATACACAAAAGTAATCCTATCTCCCTGTTGACAGGGAGGGTCCTGTCAGCAAAGAACCCTAAACAGCTTCTAGATAGTAGAAGAGTGGTGCCACACCCTATTACAGGTATAAACAAAGGATTATGCCAAGGATTATTCCCTTCTTCAGAGATTATCTCTTATATAAAACACTGGTGAGAGAGAGGAAATTGGTATAAGGTAATACATCGTAATTTCATGGGCTTCATGTAGTCTAGATGGTACCCACAAGGTCCTTCTTACTTATTATCTGCACCAGGGTGATTCTGAGTATCTTGGTCTCCATATACTGAAAGGGTCACACTCACTTGCTTGAGGGCAAACTAGTATGATCCTTCCTATAATCTTAATAATAGTTTCAACATAGCCAGCCATATACCAGGTAATCTCCTGGTAAATTTTAACTGTCCCACTCTGGGTCCAGTGGGTATAAAGAGGAGCTGTGCCCAATCTAGATAACATGGAAATCTTAGTAGATGTATAATAATAAGTTAGAAGTTACTCATTCAGAGTGAAGGTGACTTCTGTAACTGCCACACCTTCCATCAGTGTTAACATAGAAGAGATCTCATTAGTATGAAACCAAGCTTAAGAACATGTAAATAGATTAAGCTGAGTGGATAAAACAGCAAAGTTCCCAAGCTAGCTAGGCCTGTCATCCAACACCTTGCCATTAAAATAAAATAAGATATTTTAATATCAAAGTAACCAAAGCAAAAACAGTTACATGTAAGGAACCCATATAAAACTCACAGAAAATAGATAGATTAGTGGGTGGTGCACTTTCTTGCATATGACAGACCTGGGTTCTACCCTCAACACCACAGATGGTAATCCCAGTCCTACCAGAAAAGATCCTTGAGTGCAGAGTCAAAGTAAAGCTTGAGCACAGGCACCCAAACTAGAATAACCTATCCAAGTAGGCTAACCCTCAAACTTGAAGGAATGACACAAAGTGTAATTAATAAATAATATCTAAAGAAGTTCATGCCCACTATACCAGCACTATAAGACATACTAAACAGCTTTCCACAAGAGGTGAAAAATTCTTACAGAAATCTTAGCTTGAGTTAGTAAGATGTTATAACATAAAACTGAGAAAGGAGCAGAATTATAATGGACTTTTGTTTGATGGACTTTAGGTTCATATACTTTGAACTTAAAGAGTGTATAAAATCATATACTTTGAACTTAAAGAGAGTGTATAAATCCAGACTTCAGAGATAAGATGCATCATATTTTCAAGAAACTATACTTAGAGTCACAAGAAGAGGAAAGTAGAGCCTATCCGTTATGTAAAAGGCACATATCAAACTACAGGGGAAGTAAAAGAAGATGGAAAGCATCACATTCCTTGGCTTTAAACTATATTCCAAAGCTATTATAATAAAAACTTTGGGATTCTTGGATAAAGACTAACTCTTATATCTATGTGGAATAGAAATTATATTATCCATAATGAGAATATACTATGGATGATATAATTATGGACGGTTAGTTTATGACAGAGGTCTTAAGTACATTAAGTGGAACAAAGAAAAATTGTTCAATATATGGTGCTGGGAGAACTGGTTAACCTCATGAAAAAGAATAAAACTTGTCATGCATAAAGATTAATTCAAACTGAACTAAGAACTTGACTTTGGGCCGAAATGCATAAAATTCTTGGAGGAAAACATGCTATTTATGACTTTGACTACATGAAAGTCTTAACTTAGTTGACTTCACTGGCAAAAACAAAACCAAAAGTAAACAAATGGGAATATTTTGACAACTCAAAAGTTTCTTTAGCATGGAAGAAATATTAAGTTGCAAATAAAATACATGCTATGCGGCTGGAGTGATAGTTCAGTGGGTAGGGAGTTTGCCTTGCATGTGGCCAACCTGGTACGATTCCCCAGAATCCCATATAGTCCCCAAGCACCGCCAGGAGTAATTCCTGAGTACAGAGCTAGGAGTAACCACTAAGTATTGCTGGGTGTGAACCAAAAAACAAACAAAATGTGCTATTTAATTGTGGGAAATATTCCTACATCATACATCTGACAAAGAGCTAATATCTAAAACAAAAGAACTCACAAAATTCAGCAAGAAATTAAAGAGATGGAGAGAAAGTTTACCAAGCAAGTCAACAGGCATATTGTTGGGGAGCACCGCTGGGGTCCCCCATGAGTGTCGGGAAGCGAAGTTCCCTTCTACCTCCAAAGCCGGCGGGGAATGGATGAAGTCTCAGGAACCGATGCAGTTTTAAAAAGGGCTTTACTATCACAGGTTCCAATATACAATCCAAAAGCAGGGAAAACCTCTGGACTCTGGGTTCCCAGCTAGGCCCCAGCCAGGTATAGGCCAAGATGGCTGCCACCACGTGTTGAGGCCCAATAGAGCATGAAGAGGACGGAGAAGCAAAACACCAAGGGAATCCGAAATGGCAAAAAGGGGGGAAAAAAGAGAGAGATTCTTTCTTCTTGCAGGTTATTTTATAGCTAGAAATCCGCCAAACTCTCTAGCCCAGCCCATTCTGGGCTGGGCTATCTAGAGATGAAAACAGGAAAACAGCTCCATAGAATGTAGCAACTTCAGGAGACCATCTGGTTGTTTACAAGGACCAGAGCTAATTAAAAGCCTCCTAGCAGAGCTGGGAGAAGCTACAAGCCAAATGTAACTTCCCCTGGCAGGAAGGATCAAATGCCCTCAGGTAATTTCTCCCAGCACCTCACCAAATATCCTGAGCCAAGATCTACCTGGAATTGCCTTTATAGGGTAGAGAAGGGGATTTCTGAGATGGCATATCTCTGTACCAAAGACTAATACTAATGCCAGTTAACTATTTCTCCAATCCTTCACAAGAGTCTCGTCTACTTCACGGTAGTTTTGTATTTTAGTTGCCTTTGAGTTATCAGGGAGCCATGCTTGCTTGCTTGGAGGTAAACAGCATTTCTCTCTGGTCTAATTACTTAGAGATCCAACGTGGCCAGGCAAATATGCTGGTAAGATCTAGCTAGTCCCACGATGCTTGTGGTAGCATGAGAGAATATTTATACCAGCCAGTACAGAATACATGGTCAGATAAGACTGCCACATTCAGACTACCCCCCTATCTATGAAGTGACTGGCAGGAGGCAATCCAGGGCAGATGCAGAGGCCTAGGCTTTTAGGTGTCCTGCAAAAACTCCCCTGATTAGTTTACTATAAAAAATTGAAAAAGTACAAAATATTTAGTAACATATAGAAAATTAAGATAAGAAAAAACAATTCCAATTACAAAATGATAATACATGTTACTTTAGGATCCTAACTTGTGTTTGGACCCAAAGCAAATTTCATGACAAAGTGTTTCTAGCTGTTTGATTATAATGGACTATAGTTTGCACTGTCCATAATTTTTGAGAGTCAATTTGCCATATTTTATGTAAAGTCAGGTATCTGGAACAAAGTCTGTGGGGCTACTTCTGGAACAGCAATAGTGGTGATCATATGAGTATGAGTCTCTTGAGAGCAGCGATCAGGAACTCGTTGAATTGTCAGGAATACTGGTTCGGGTCTCAGGAACACTGGGACAAGAGTCTCGAGCACTGGAACAGGTGTCTGGATCAGTGGTACAGGCATCTTGCAAGGCTTCTTCAGCAAGGGAGCACTGGCACCGTAACTGTACCTGTAGCTTAATTTTAGGCGAGACAAAAACACTTTTCGAGATTAATCACAAATAGAGATTTTAAGGCTTTGGCAGGAATTCAAGTCTGGGATGGAGAGAAGAACAAAAAAAGAAGCTCCAACATGGATGGAGCAGGGCATATGAGAATTGATGAATTCAAAATTGATGAGTCTAGTAGGTCAGCAGAGCTGATGAATTTAATAGAGGTTTGTAGTGGTCAGAAATTGAGAATAGTAGAGACATAAACATAGACATAACATTAATCACAAACATAATGGTGGCCACCACATGCCCACACACACACATTTGATCGATCAATATAGTATATATGACCCATCTAGGGAGATAAATGTTAACGAATCAAGCACTTCATGAATATAATGCCAGGAAATAATGGTGAGGATGTGTCTTTTCCTGTGAATAGAGCATTAGACAAACCTTTTTTCACTGATTTAGCAAACTTTTTGTAATGAGCACTGTGATCAGAGTCTAAAGCCACGAGCATCATAGAAGGAATCTGTAGCATCCAAGTTCTTTTCTGCAAATACCTGTGAGCAAAAACATTAAAAAAGGAAACTCTAACATTAATCCTTGAAACATTTTGACATTGAGCACTATGCTTGGATTTCACCCATTCTTCCACCTTTTTTATTTCATAAGAAAGAAAGCGTTTAGGCTTTAAGGCAAGATATTAGACATGAACCATGATCAACAGGCTGCAAAACAAGATCATTATTAAAATGAACCAATCCAGGAGGTTTAAACAACAACTAAAATTTAAATTTAAGACTTTACATTGAAAGAATTAGTTGTTTTCTGATTCTTGGAGAATTCTGGTCTTAACAAGTCGCAGAGGAACCCAGAGTTTCTTGGCAGGGTTATCATCTGTAGAAATGAAAGCATAACCTCTTCCCCGAATGAGGAGGTGACCTGCAATCCATTTATCATCAATTTTCACCCAGATAGGTGAATTGACTGTTTTTTGAGTTTTGCATATCTTCTTTAAAGTGTCGTTCAGCCACAGTATAGGGATCTCCTTGAGGTATATTTAAGAAATTTAAGGTGAATAATGTTAAAGATAAAGAATCCATTGGAGGCATACTTGTTTTTCGTTGCTTTAATAACTGAGTTTTAAGCGTTCTGTGAACACGTTCAACAATTCCTTGTCCTTGTGGATTATATGGAATTCCTGTAATATGTTTGATCTGCCATTCCCGCAAAAAGGATTTGAAGGTTTTGCTAGTGTAAGCAGGACCATTATCTGTTTTTATGGTATGGGGAACACCCATGACAGAGAAGCACTGGAGTAAAAATGAACAAACAGATTTAACTCTTTTCAGACATCATAGGCATCTAACCATAATGGAACTTTTGCCATGCTGAAAGGTGAAGGCGAATGGCAAAAGAAAGAAAAACAAGTAACATTACCTGAAACTGTTTTAAAATTTGTTCGGGTACAGCATTAAAGCATGGGAACGAGTAGATGCCGACCCAGAATATCTAGGTAGCTGTACAAAAAATTTACCAGGGTCCTAATGAACCGTACTTTGATTTTATTGGGAGATTAGGTCAGATAATCAACAGACAGGATCAAGACCCATCTGTTCGACAAACCCTAAAACGAACCTTAGCATATGAGAACGCTAATCAAAATTGCTGAGCAATACTATATAGTATTAAGGATAAGGAAGACCTCATGGGATATCTAAAGGCCTGTAAAAATGTCGGTTTGGCCTCCCATGGAACACAGAATGCTATAGAGGCTTATCCCATACAGCAGAAGAATCAGGACAGGGGTGAAATGTCGAACAGCTTCAGGGAGAGAAACAATAATCCTCAAAGGATAAACAATGATCAGAGAAACTATGCTAATAATCGCAACTCCACCCCTCGGAGGGCCCCACCTGGACCATGCCCAAGGCGCAGATAGGGGAAAACATTGGGCCAGAGACTGTCGGTCTCAGAGACGGAAGTCAGCCTCAGGCTTCATCTGGACAGATAACCTGCTTTAACTGCAAAGGGAAGGGGCACACCCTTTGGAGATTGCCCATCTCCTAGAACTATCACTACAAGGCAACATCCTAATAATCCCTTTGTGGGAAATGCTACATGGACCCCCTCCCAGGTTCCACAAGCTCTGCAGGCTCAAATAACTTCTATGCCTCCCCAAATGAGGGAAACTGGGGGGGGGGCCAGCCCCAGGCCCAGCTGAATCCAGGAGCACTCTCGCTCATTCCACCTGCCCAGTATCCTCCGAATCAGAATCCACAGAATTACAGTCAATAAATACTCTCTGGCCTACCCCCATCAGGCAATGGCAGTCTCGATATTCTCTGCCCTAACACTGTCACAATATACCCAAGTCAAGATCCTTATGTGCTAAAAACAGGGGATAAAAAGGACCTGCTCCCCAGGTAGTTTAATTCAGGGAGTGATTGGCTGAAATTTAAGGGAATTAAGGTGCATTTTGGACTTCTGGATCCTGAATCTCATGGAGAGATAATACTGTCAATCTCTATGCCAACTAAATGGACTTTTAAAAAGGGGGAACCGCTTGCTAAACTATTATTATTTTTTGAGGATCCGTCTAGTCAGTCCTAACACCCTAGAACTGGTGGCTTAAACAGTACCAACCCTTCTGCCAACTCATTGTTGGTTATACAGTCACACAGAACCAAGCCCACCAGCCACCTGCTAACTATCTAGTTGGGTACACTACCAGAATTTCGCAGGCCAAGTGGCCTATTATACCCATCGAAATTTATAAAAGGAAATTCAAAGTATTGTTGGATACAGGGGAAGACATATCCATAATCTCCACCAAGTATTGGCCCTCTAACTGGGCCCTAAAGAAAGTGTCCCATAGCCTGAGTGGGGTAGGCAACATCTCCTCTTCCCTTCTTCTACAGAGTGCAAGATGGCTGCCGTGTATTGGCCCTGAAGGGAACGTAGCCATGGTCCAGCCTTATATAGCCCCTATGCCTTTAACTTTATTGGGTCGAGACATGCTGGAGCAGTGGGGGCAGTAATTCACATACCTCGTCAATTCCCCAACCAGCACCTGTTCCAGCTCTCCATAATAAGCCTAACACCGGGAGTAACCCCTTTTTTAATTGGGGCCGCTGTGGTTAAGCGCCCACCACCTATCTGTATTCAGTGGAAGTCTGACAAACCTATATGGACACCACAGTGGCCCCTCAATATCAAAAAGTTAGAGGCGCTAACAAATCTAGTGGAAGAACAGCTGAAATTAGGACATATTGAAGAAACGTTTTCAGAATGGAATTCTCCTGTTTTTGTGATACAGAAAAAAATCAGGCAAATATGCTGATAAGATCTAGCTAGTCCCACGATGATTGTGGTAGCATGAGAGAATATTTATACCAGCCAGTACAGAATACATGGTCAGATAAGACTACCACATTCAGACTACCCTCCTATCTATGAAGTGACCGGCAGGAGGCAATCCAGGGCAGATGCAGAGGCCCAGGCTTTTAGGTGTCCTGCAATAGCATATGAAAAAGTATTTACCATGAATATCATCAGGAATATTTATATTTACAAAAAGATGAGATAGTATTACCTCATGTCAGTGAGAATGACCTATAACAAAATATTTAGAAATATATCTTCTTCCATTTTATTATGGAGAGGGCATGAACGACCAGCAGTCACATGAAAAAGTGTTTTGCATCACTTATTATTAAGTAAATGTGAATAAGCCTGATTATTGCATACCGCTTTCACACCAGTATATACCAAAACAAATAAAAATGACCAGTGCTCTAAGGAGGTTGAGAGAAAGAAGCCATATCTGACTTGTGGGCATATCATCTGGATTGGCATCTATGAAAAAATATGGAGAGTCCTAAACTATGGTATACACACTCATGATCCAGAAATTTTAATTCTTATTCCCCCCTCAAGTTTTTTTCTTCATACTGAAAAGTATGCCATAGGAGAGTGCAAATGTGATACCCCACTATCACAAATTATATATTCAAGCTCCCACATTTGGGGATGTCACATGGGTCAGCACATCTGGAATGCGGTGGAAAAGCCTCATCCTGGGAAAAGCACCCTTGTGGTCACAGTATGTATTCTTGCCAGGTGAGTATTCAGAAATTCTAACTCTCGGTATCTTCCCCAAACACAGTAATATGAAAAGATATATACATACTAATGTTCATAGCAGTATTCAGTACAATAAACCAGAATATGAAAACAATTAAAATGTCTAATAACGTTGAACGAATAAAAGAAGTTGTGGCATAATGACATAGTGGAATGCTATGTAGCCATAATAAAATATGAAATTATGCATTACACTGCAATGTGGATTAAACTAAAGTGTATCATATTATGCAAAATAAGAGCGACAAAGACAACTACTGGATTTCACTTGTGTTGTAGAGAGAAACAGAATAAAGAAATAGTATCAAATGATAATGAACACCTGACCCTGAATTATGGAAGTGAGAATGCCAAGTAAGGGTATGAGTAGGTAGGAGAGGGAGATGAAGAGGTAGACAGGAAGTAACTTAATGGCATCAGTGGAGAACCTGGACATTTTGGGGGTGGCTAAGTGTGATAACTATACATTAAAATAATAAACATTAGCATATTATAAACATGTGACCTGAGTAATAATAATTTAAAAATATAGTCTAAAAGAACAAGTGGTGATATAGTGAAAAAAGAAACCTTCGTTAACTGTAGGTACAGATGTGATCTGTTTCAACCTCTGGAAACTAGTATAAAAATATCTCAAAAAATTAAGAATTGATCTTCTGTTTTGTCCATCAGTTTCACTCCTTGGAATTTATCCCCATAATTCAAAAAAGCTAATATATATTATATTGAATTATATATTATATATATTGAATATATTATATAATTGAATATATATACATTCAATTAAATTTCATTTCAATTAAATTTAAAATAGTCAAGATCTGGAAAAACCCAAGTTCCCAGAAAGAACATGGTGAACAAAGGAGTTATTTTATGTATGTATGAATGTATATTTATGCACATATATATGAAAACAACATATACATATGTGTATGCATGTATATATAGATAGATATAAAATGTGGTAATACTCAGATATAAAAAAGAAGAAGAAAGCTTGCATTTCACTACAACTTTAATGAAACTGAGAAAAATGGGTCAGAAGGAGAAAGACAAAGGGTTATCTCGGTCATTTGTGTAGAATAAAAATGAAATCAGGGAACAGAAAACGACTATAAAAACAGAGACTTCCAGCAGAACTGAGGCTACCAACCAAAAGTAGGATGGTGCAGCCTGAGAAGGACCTAGGAACAGTGTTGGGCAGTAAACAGAACTCTGGTGGTGTGTGTGGTGTGAGAAGGACTGGGGAAAACATTTTTGGCTCACACCCTGCTGTGATCAGAGTTTGCTTCTGACTCTTAACTCAGGGATCACTCCTTGCAGGGCCTGAAGGATCATGTGGAGTACCTTGAATCAAACCTGAGTCAGCTGCATGCAGGAAAAGTGCGTGGCCTCCTGTACTATCTTTCCGGTTCCACCATTATCATTTAAAAAAAGATGATTTGAAGCCAAAAAGATATGACTAGCATCTGGCTCTCTAGGTCTTGGTGCTCTATGTTTCCACAAGTGCAGCCACTTCTCTCTTAGATGTTAAAGATATTCCTTCCTCGCTTTCTTGCCCCACTTTTATTCTTTTTTGAGATGGGGAAGATCTGATCCATGCCATCTTCTTTCCATTCCATTCCTATAGTTAATGTGAAAAATGGATCTTCAGATGCCTACAAAGCAGAGCAGGGGGACCACAAGGTTTGTCTTTATATTTGCTAAGTCCTCAGTCTTCTTTGTAAAATTTTCAGGGCTGTGGTAGGTGGGGTCTAGTGAGGAGACAAACTGGTTTCTTGGTCTCTACACCCACTTAGATGGGCTTTTATACTCAGAGCTTACTGGGGTCCCCACCAAATGAAATGGGGAGAGGGTTTGGATGGTTTTTTGCCATTCTTCTCAGGACGGTTTGCCTTGGACATATAAGCTGTGGTCTGCCCCAGAAACTTGGCCCTAACTGGAAATACAAAGCTGTGTGGCCAATTTTGGTTCATTAATGTGAAAATGAATTTCACATTCAGTGTCAAGATGGAGAGCAACTTGCTTCCTCATAGATGGCAATGACTGCATGGGTATTTTAGGAGTTTCCTTTACTCTTGGTCAAAAGGGAACAATTTCAAGCACTGCTAGAGGATGCAGTTAGGGGAGAAACAAATAGAAGAGCAGACATACTCCTTACCTGGCTGCTCAAGGACAAATTTTAAAGCATATGATCCCAGAGGTAAGCACTTTTAGATTCCTTGAGAGCGATTTCTCTCAGCATGACAACTGCTGGGCATTTTGTTCAGGCTCTTTTCTTAGATTCCCAGGATCTTTTCTTTAATACTTTTAATAGTGTAAAAGGTCTGTGCGAGGCTTGTTTGTGCCCCGAGATGGTTCCTCTCATTGCCCATGACAAAAGCTGAATGACTTGCTGCAATTGATATCTGCTACTCTCTTTCATCAACACACTGAACACTGAAGACCAGAAACTATGAGCTTTTCACTCTTCATTCCACCAAGAAAAACAGTGAGGTCACCAAAATGTGAAGGATATTGGTCACTTGAACTTTCTGAATCAGGGAAAACTTACAGAAGTGAAGGGGCCGAACCTTCATATACATCTTCAAGCAGAGGTTTCGGCAGCTACAGTCAACTGTAACGTAATTGCCATTGTTCATTTTAGGCAACCTGAAAATATTTAAATAAATGGAAGCTGTCTGTTTGCTTTCTGTGAAACAGTGCATGTTACATAAGTCAAAAGTATATTTAAAAAACTATTTAATTGAGTAATGTGATTTACATACTATTAAGACTGTTTTCAAACAAATTAAGCATCTCAAAAATTAAATTTATATTTAATTAGCAAAATTTAGCTATTGAATTTGTACCATTTATTATAGCACTGGGAATTCAGAAAATAATTTAATTTTTTTCTCAGATGTTATTTTATGTCTTCAAGTCAGTATGTGGCTAAGATGCACTAGAGACAGGGAAAATTTTCCAGTCCTTCACACCACATACCTGAGCCATTAGGGTTAACTGATTGTTCCTCTAGCCGTGCTGAGCTTAGGAGGTATGAACAGTTTTGAGCATTAATTTCTATCACTTAACATCTATCTGCTTCGTTTCTTTCTCATTATATTCTTTTATTTTAACATTTTATTATACCGCCGTGAGATATACAATTACAACGTTGTTCACGCTTGGGAGTTTCAGTCACACAGTGTTCCAGCACCCCGCCCTCCACCAGTGCCCCTCAGCCACCACCCATGTCCCCAATTCCCTCCCTCCTCCCACATCCTGCCTAAATGGCAGGTTCTTTATCTCCTCTCTCCTCCCCCTCTCTCTCTCCTCCTTCTCCCACACATTGTGGGTTGCACTATGTACACTTAGAAGCCATCATTTGCATTTTTTTTGTCTGTATTTAATGCTCAGTACTACGTTAGTATCAGAACTTTAGACATTTATTCACACATGTTCCCTTCTCTATCTAAACCAACCTCTGACTCCCACACGCTTGTGGTAATTTCCACTTTCGGTAAGATCACCTAGTATATTTATGTCATGCAAATAAATGCAGTCATTCTATGTCTTTTCTCTTTCCTTCTGACTAATTTCACTCAACATGATTCTTTCCATATCCATCCATTTATAGGAAAATTTCATAACTTCATTTTTTTCTGACAGCTGCATAGTATTCCATTGTGTAGATGTACCACAGTTTCTTTATCCAGTCCTCAGTTCTCGGGCATACTGGTTGTTTCCAGGTTCTGGCTATTGTGAACAGTGCTGCTATGAAAATAAAAGTGCGGATTGTGTTTCTACTGTGCGTTTTTGGCTTTCCAGGGTATATTCCCAGGAGCGGTATAGCTGGTCAAAGGGGTGCTCAATTTCTAGTCTTTGGAGGAATGTCCATATTGTTTTCCAGAAAGGTTGTACAAGTCGACATTCCCACCAACAGTGTATGAGAGTCCCCTTTTCCCCACATCACGCCAGCACTTGTTGCTTTTACCCTTTTGGATATGGGCCATTCTCTGTGGTGTGAGGTGATATCTCATTGTTGTTTTGATTTGCATCTCTCTGATGATTAGTGATGATGAGCATTTTTTCATATGCCTTTTGGCCATTCAGATTTCTTCCTTGTCAAAGTTTCTGTTCATCTCCTCTCCCCATTTTCTAATGGGGTTGGCTGTTTTTTTCTTATATAGCTGTACCAGTGCCTGATATATTCTGGATATTAACCCCTTATCAGATGGGTATTGGGTGAATATTCTTTCCCATTCTGTCGACTTTCTATCTTGGTCACTGTTTCTTTTCGAGGTGCAGAAGCTCTTCAGTTTCATGTAGTCCCATATATTTATATTTTCTTCTAGTTGCTTTGTTAATGGTGTTTCAGCTTTGAAGATGTCTTTAGCATCGATGTCGTGGAGGGTTTTTCCTATATTTTCTTCAACATACTTTATAGATTCAGGTCTGACATGGAGATCTTTAATCCATTTAGAACTGATTTTTGTGCAAGGTGTTAGACACAGGTCCAAATTCATTTTTTTACATGTAGCTGTCCAGTTTTCCCAGCACCACTTGTTGAAGAGGCTTTCCTTACTCCAGTTTGGACTCTTTTCACCTTTATCAAGATTAACTGATCATGTCTTTGAGGGTGGGTGTCAGGATACTCAACTCTATTCCATAGGTCCACCGGTCTGTTTTTATTCCAGTACCATGCTGTTTTAATTACTGCTGCTTTGTAGTACAGTTTGAGGTTGGGAAAGGTGATGCCTCCCATCTTCTTCTTCCCAAGGATTGCTTTAGCTATCCGTGGGGGTTTATTATTCCATACGAATTTCAGAAGTGTTTGGTCAATTTCTTTAAAGAATGTCATGGGAATCCTTATAGGAACCGCATTGAATCTGTACAAAGCTCTAGGGAGTATTACCATCTTAACAATGTTAATTCTCCCCATCCATGAGCAGGGAATGTGTTTCCATTTCCTCGTGTCCTCTTTTATTTCTTGAAGCAGTGTCTTGTAGTTCTCTTTGTATAGGTCCTTTACACACTTGGTTAAGCTGATTCCTAGGTATTTGATTTTCTGTGGCACAATTGTGAATGGAATCGATTTCTTAATATCCCTTTCTTCTCTTTCGTTATTTGTGTATAGGAAAGCCACCGACTTTTTGGGTATTGATTTTGTACCCTGCCACTCTACTATACCTATCTATTGTTTCTAAGAGTTTTTTGGGTCGAGAGTTTAGGGTTCTCTAGGTATAATATCATGTCATATGTAAATAATGATAGCTTGATTTCTTCCTTGCCTATCTGGGTGCCCTTAATGTCCTTTTCTTCTCTGATTGCTATGGCGAGTACCTCCAGTAGTATATTGAATAAAAGAGGTGAGAGAGGGCAACCTTGTCATGTTCCTGATCTTAAGGGGAAGGCTTTCAATTTTTCCCCATTGAGTATGATACTCGCTGTGGGCTTTGGTACATGGATTTGACTGTCTTGAGGAAACTTCCTTCAATTCCCATTTTCTGGAGGGGTTTTAATCATGAATGGGTCCTGGATCTTGTCAAATGCTTTTTATGCATCTATCGATAGGACCATATGGTTTTTATTTTTTCTCTTATTAATGTGATGTATTATGTTGATTGATTTGCGAATGTTGAACCATCCTTGCATTCCCGGGATGAATCCTACTTGGTCATGATGTATGATCTTTTTGATGAGTCTTTGGATTCTGTTTGCTAATATTTTGTTGAAGATCTTAGCATCTGTGTTCATCAAGGAGATTGGTCTGTAATTTTCCTTCTTTGTATTGTCTCTCCCTCCTTTGGGTATCAGGAGTGATATGCGCCTCGTAGAAGCTGTTTGGGGGGTGTTTCTGTTTCTTCTATTTCCTGGAAGAGCTTGAACAGGACTGGCAGTAGGTCCTCCTTAAAGGTTTGGTAGAATTCGCCAGTGAACTCATGTGGACCTGGGCTTTTGTGTTTGGGCAGACTTTTAATCACTGTTTCAATTTTCCTGATGGTGATAGGCTTATTTAGGTATTGAAGGTCTTCTTGTTTCAATCGTGGGAGGTTATAGGACTTCAGGAATTTATCCATTTTTTTCTAGGTTCTCATGTTTTGTGGCATATAGGTTTCCAAAATAACCTCTGATGATCTTTTTGTATTTCTGTTTTTTCTGTTGTGATGTCACCATTTTCATTTCTGATTCTGTTTATTTGGGTTCTCTCTTTTCCCTGTCCTTACAAGTCTTGCCAGTGGCTTGTCGATCTTGTTTAATTTTTCAAAAAAAAACAGCTCTTGGTTTCATTAATCTTTCGGATTGTTTTTTTGGTTTCCAGGTCATTGATTTCCAACCTGTTTCACTATTTCCTTCCTTCTGCCTGGGTTGGGCTTCCCTTGTTGGTCTTTTTCTAATATTTTCAGCTGTGAGGTCATGTTATTTATATGGGCCCTTTCTTCTTTTCTGATGAATGCTTGCAGAGCTATGCACTTTCCTCTTAACACAGCTTTTGCTGTGTCCCACAAGTTCTGATAGTTGGTATCTTCATTGTCATTTGTTCTTTTGATTTCCTGTTTGATTTCTTCTATAACCCATGTGTTGTTCATCAGTGAGCTGTTTAGTTTCCCAGTGTTTGGTTTAGCTCCCTGCTTCTGTGTATGGTTCACTACTATTTTCAGTGCATCATGATCTGAAAAGATAGTCGACACAATTTCCATCTTTTTATTTTATTGAGGTATGCTTTGTGGCTCAGTATATGGTCAATTTTGGGAGTATGTTCCATGTGCACTGGAAAAAAAAGTGTATTCAGCTTTTTTTGGGATGAAAAGCCCTGTATATATCAACCAGCTCTCTTTCTTCTATTTCTTCCTTCAGGTCTAGTATTTCCCTTCGTGAGTTTCAGCCTCCGTCGATCTATCCATAGTCGATAAGGCAGTGTTGGAAGTCTCCGACTATTATTGTGCTACTGTTAATGTCTTCTTTGAGGTCTATTAATAGTCGTTTTAAGTATTTTGCTGACCCCTCATTTGGCGCATATATGTTTAGCAGTGTGATTTCTTCCTGGTATACATACCCCTTAATTATTAAGAAATGGCCTTCATTGTTCCTTTTTGACCTTTTTCAGCCTGAAATCTATATTGTCAGATATGAGTATGGCCACACCCGCATTTTTGGAGGGGTTGTTTATGCGTGGAGAATGGTCTTCCAGACTTTGACTTTGAGTCTGTGTTTGCTCTGGTTATTCAGATGTGTTTCTTGTAGGCAGCAGAATGTTGGATTCAGTTTTTTAATCCATTTTGCCACCCTGTGTCTCTTAATTGGTGCATTTAGACCATTGACGTTGAGAGAGATTGTCATTGGATTTTGTGCCATCTTTCTGTTTAACCTTGTTGTGGTTTTGGGTTGTCTTATTTTACAATAGACCCTTCAATCCTTCTTTTAGAGTTGGTTTTGAGTCTATGAATTTCTTGAGTTGTTGTTTATCCATGAAGTTGTGTATCTTTCCTTCGCATCTGAAAGTAAGTATAGCTGGGTAAAGAATTCTTGGTGAGGCCTGGAGTTCATTGAGTCTTTTCACTATGTCCCACCATTGTTTTCGGCTTGGAGTGTTTCATCTGAGAAGTCTGCTGTAAATCTCAGGGATGCTCCTTTTGTATGTGATTTCCTTCTTTGATCTTGCTGCTTTCAGTATTCTATCTCTATCGTTTTTGTCATTTTAATAAGGATGTGTCTTGGAGTATTCTTATTGGGGTTTCTTTTAGCTGGTATCCTTCGGACCTCCTGTATCTGGGAGCATGCTTTCTTCAGTTCGGGAAACTTGTCAGCGATGATGGCTTTGACAGTATCTTCTTCATCAGGGTTTTCTTCTTGACGCTCTGGCACCCCAATGATGCATATATTGTTCCTTTTGGCTTCATCCTGATTTTCTCTGGTAGTCTGTTCGTTGATTGTGAGTCTTTTTTCCATCTTCTGGTGTTATCTACAGAATCTATGAACCTCGTCTTCGAGATCACTAATTCTTTCTTCAGTAGCTGTTACTCTGCTTTGGAGGCCTTCTCCTGTGTTTTTCAGTTCACTTACCTCATTTTTAATATCTGTCATTTCTGCTTGTACTTTGGTCTGAAATTCACTCAATTCTGCTCTCATTTCCTCCTGTACTTTACTGAGTTTGTATTCCATTGTTTCTTTTATTTCCCTTGTACATCTTTAACAGTTGCTCCCAAATTCCTTTTCAGAGAGGTTATATAGCTCATTGTTATTGCTGGACTCATCTGTATCAATAACTTCAATCCTAGAGCTTGAAGGACTTCTGCGCTGCTTTTTACCATAATGACTATCGTAGGTTGAAAATGAGTGTTCTGGGTGACTAGTCAGTAAAGTTAGTAGGTGTCTGAATTACTTTGCAGCTAGGGACGTATAGCAAAGAGTGTAGGGGACAATGCTCAATGTTATGTCAGGTAGATAG